>RCUC01121603.1:0-86449 GCA_003697995.1 Taxidea taxus jeffersonii | reverse complement strand
TGAAACTACTGAGTAAGAACAAGCAACTTGCCAAGAATTCAAAGAAAGACATGAACACAAGGAAGAGCAAGGTAGACTTACTTGCGGTGGTAAGGGACAGAACAAAAGAATTCTCTAAAGGAGAAAGTTATAATATCTAAAATGAAGATTTTCTTCTGGATGGGATTGATAGCAGATCAGAGAGTGCAACGAAAAGACAGGCAAACTTTTAACCATAGCAATAAAACCCAGCAAAACTCAAGCAGAGAGAGAGAGAAAAAATACTAAAAAAAAATTTTAATAGAGCTTTAGTAAAGTGAGCTATGAGAAATAATACACAGAAAATAGGAGTCCCACAGCATAAAGTAAAACAAAACAAAACAACAACAATAAAAAAGACAAAAACAGCCAAAAAAACAAACCAAACCAAACCATTAAATAAATAATAACCAGAAATTTCCTTTAAAAACAAAACTATAAACTCACAAAACCAAGATCAGTGACCTAGGCAGAATAAAGACAAAAATGACACACCAGTGCCTAGCATATCAAAGTTCTGAAAAGTAGTGATAAGGGGAAAATGTCATAAAAGCCAGCCAAAAAAATTAAAAAAATTAAAAAAAAAGGGACTCATTACCTACTGGGGAAAACATTTAAGGAAAAATCACAGACATTTCACTTGGATAAATGAAAGGAGTACGGTTGAAATTTTAAAAATATGTTTCTAAGCAAAAGAAGCCAAATCCAAAGAAATACCTGTATATTTCCAAATATAGGAAATTCTAAAATGGGCAAAGTAAGTTTGAGTGACAGGAAACAGATTGTTTGAAACTGGGGCAGGGCAATTGAAAATAAAGGTGCACAAATCAAATTTTTGAGGAAATTTTGATGTTCTATATCATGGTTGTGATCATAGGGTTGTATATATTTGTCAAAAATATCAAAGTATACAATTAAGAAGTGAGTACATTTTCTTGTATTTAAATTATTTCTTAACAAATGGGTTTCAAAAACAGACTAGAGGTCATGTGTTCTGTTGTTGTTGTTGTTTTCTTTTTTTAAGATTTTATTTATTTATTTGAGGGGCACCCGGGTGGTTCAGTTGTTAAGCATCTGCCTTTGGCTCAGGTCCTGATCCCAGGGTTCTGGGATGGATCCCCACATCCGGCTCCCTGCATTAAGGGAATCCTGCTTTTCCCTCTCCCACTCCCCCTGCTTGTGTTATTTTCTAGCTGTGTCTCTTTCTGTAAAATAAATAAATAAAATCTTTTAAAAAAATCTTTTATTTACTTTTTTGAGAGAGAGAGAGAGTACCAGTGGGGGAAGGGCAGAAGGAGAGAGGTAAATAGACTCTGTGCTAAGCAGGAAGCCCTATGTGAGCTCTGGGCTCCATCCCAATACCTGATCTAAGGCAGAGGCTTAACCAGCTGAGCCACCCAGGTGCCCCTAAAGGACAGGTTAAAAGGAACAAAGATGGATGTAAATGTGTGGTGGGCATGAGCAGATTAACACTAAATTAGCTTGTAACTCTTTTGGAAGCCAAGGTTAAAAGAGAACACATTGGCCTCCATCACAATATTTGATATACCAAGATACAGCTTGTTTTTTCCCCAAAAACTAACCAAGGTAAGGAGGGTGGTGGTTATCTGAGAGACCTTGGATAACACAATGGCTAGTGTCTTCGATTCTGATTTTCACAAAGACGTGAATGCTGTTCAAATAAATAATGCATACACAAAACATTTTTATAATAAGGACAAGCATTTTTGTAGCAGTTGAGAAAACCTTGGTTCAGGAACACTTTGATTTCTACTTGTCTCCTCTAATTCACTAAGTTAGTTAGCTAATATGGCCATTAGATTGACTCTTAAATATCTAATTTCTTAAATGAACCTGTGAGAAAAGCTAGATCATAATTAATTAATAATTGAATATTTTGAGGAGAGATTTTAGTACAGATATTCTAAACTGTTGGCTGAAGAGAAAGCTATGAACTTTTAAAATATCGGACGTACAGGAAACAAAGTTACACGTCATGTGAACTTTAAAAACTTAAATTTATATTTTCACACAAATAGAATGCCATCACCTATTAACCCAAATGTAAATGGCCAAAGAGACTAGATGCTGAATCTTCTTTTATTTTTTCCCTTGAAAAAGAAAAAGAAGTTTTGAATTGTCTCAATGGTTTAAACCATAATTGATTACTATCCCAGTGTTCCATATCATGTAAATTTTTAATCCCTTGACATCTCTGTGAGCTCCTACCTAACACTTCTGAAATTTACCAGTCCTTTTAAAAATGAGTTGAAGCTTTAGGTACTGGCCATTTCCACTAAATCTCATCTCTCCCACAGCTCACACTAAAAACAGGATTTTAAAGTAGAAGTGGGTTATTTCACCCAAAACATGTAAGTTAATTATAAGTTCTTTGGACCTTTTTTACAGAAAATATTCCAGAATAGCTAAATTTGCTAACTTTATTTTCTATCATATAGTTTTCCTTCTGAACCAGTGGGTCGGCCCATTACCCCTTTGATGACATTACTGCTTTTAGCCTTCCTCTTATGTTGACTTAGTTTGCATTCCATATACTCCAAAAAAGCTAAATAAATTGATTTTAAAATTAGCATTTTAAACATTCAAAACAAACTGAAAGGCACTTTACTGAAAAAAACAATTATCTAATGTATTTCATACCTAAATATTAAGTTTAATATTCTACAATGTTGGCATTGTCTAAATCTCCATCAGTCCCCAGTAGAACATTAAGTTAAAATTTCCCTCCTACTTATTTATGATTTTCTTTCTTAATAAAAAGGAAACTACTCCTTTATCTCTTGAGTAACTTATTAAAAAGAGGGAGTTGAATTAACTCAGGACATTTCTTTAATCACTAGAGAAAAATACACGGAGTTCATTTTTGCACCTCCTGTACAACACCTGAATATTTATCCCTAAGGTTAATTAATATTATTTTTGACGTGACCTTATGATTAATCAAATGCTCAATAGAAATAGGCCCCATTGCTTTGAGTTTCATTAGCCTCAAGCTGATGTGTCCCAATATGGAGTAGTCAAGATCGTATCGTTGGCCTCTTTGTAGGAGGCATCACATTGTAACATAACTCCATGGTCCATTTTGTCAGATCATATCAAGGAAGGTCCAAGGAGGATCTGCCATCTTCTTCTCCCATTTTAATGAGCTCTTTCCTGCTCCAAAGGCCAGGGAGTGTTTCACACTCCCATCTCAAGAAGCTCCTCAAAGGAATTGGTGACATTGCAATAAATAAGCTTCAAAACACCCACAGAAAAGTGTTTCATCAAAAGCCGAATGTTAGCTAAGCTTTGCATATGTCTCTAACATTCTTGGCTTTTAATACAAGTAATGCATTTTAGAGTGACCATTTTTATAGGTACATGAAGGGGCTTTTCTCTTGAAAAGACCTTGTTACAAGGCAAGAGAACTAATTTCTTAGAGCCACCAAAGGAGCAAAGGAGAATAAACAGCAACCTCAGTTTCTTCCTCTGGAAGGTATAACTTGCTTGTCTGATGAGAATTGGGCAGGAGTGGAGACTTTCACTTTGTCAGCTAAAATTAATTCATACTGCAAGTGAAGAATATGGGTGGTATTCAGAATGGCTTTAAACAAATGCAGGGAGGCTGAAATGCTTATGAGGAACTTTTGTCAGGAAGCTGTTGGCAATTTTATATTGATTCTCCTCTCTGCCTTTTTTAAAAAAAGAACCTCTAGAAATTTCTTATATTTACTTTGCTTGGCAAGATTGTGTAGCTAAAGTAATACTCATTTTCTTCTTTTTCTCCCTTGCTAGGGAGGTAGAAGAGAAGAGGGTGGGTGGAAGGAGACGTTTAATACCTAGGATTATGATACTGCAATCCTACACAATAAAAATAGTTTAATCAAATGAATAAAGCTCTCTTTCTTTAAATATACAGGGACATAACTATTTAATAAGGCTCTTCAAATGCAGAGGCTGAGGTAATTTAAGCAAAGTAGCACTGGTTGCATAATTAATATGACTATTCTGGCTTCAAAAACAGTATTTTTATTATAAAGCTTCTTTCATTTCCTCAGTTTTGGGGATTTTTCCCACATGCAATACGGTGAATGGATTCATCAGGATTGGAATAATTTTATCTGTAAGGGTGTTTATATTTTTAGGCAACCCATAGGAATACCTAATGAGCAGCTTAATGAATATTAAGGTAAAGTATTTGAATCCCACTTTAGCCCCTTATTTTTATAGGGGTCTGTAACCATATGGTCCATCAACTGAAAAATGAGCACTTTTGTAGCAAACAGATTGCTGTATATATTGGATACAACAGAATTTTAAACAACAGTCATAAGCTTTGTCCTTCAGCCAAGTAAGAACAAAAATGATTCGTTCTCTCACTATGAAATTCTGTAATACCTTTGACCTCAGAAAATGACAAAATCATTCTTCCTCAAAAGGACAGGCAGATACTCTAACAACCACACAACTCTTTGGTATCCCTTCAATAAGGGATACAAAAGAGATAATGGTGATAATGAGATAATGGTGTTGCTGGAGGATCTGTAGAAGGTTCTAGAATTTCTATGTAGGGGAAATTTAGGTATAACAATCTGGTTTTGAGAAGTAACTAATAAAAGCATGGCTCAGAAGTTGCATCCAATTTTTACTCTATGCTCATTTGGAGTTGCCTGTGGTGGCTGGATGGTGTATGTTGGAGGTTCTACCAGGAAGCCAAATCTACAGATCAAGCACAAGCATTCATTTAGAATGCGTGTCTCAGCAGGGCAGGCTGTATGGAACTGCCACTTCCATGTTGCCATCCAGGCTTGCCCTTGGCAATGCCACAGAATGAGCACACCTCTTCTTTGCACCTCAAGGTGAGAAGTTTTTGTGGAGTAGCTCTGGGCTCCCACTGATTCTAATTTCCATCTTGGCTCTTGTGTCACTAAATAACAGGATATACGGCAATCTGTGGTATTGAGTCCCTTGGAAATGTTTTAGTGCTCTTTGAAATATCTGTGAGAGAAAGCCAGTTGCCACTACTTTTATTTAGCCAGTCAAGAAACTGAGGTGTGGAGAAAAAAGTGTTTTTTTCCGAAGAACTAAAACTTGCAACCTTACAATTGAGTCTACTAAATTGCATTAATACATTTCTGGGGGAATAATATATATATTTCCTCCAGAGGGATTTTTAAAAGAAGTAAATGTTTATCATTTATTTATATATATGAAAAACTTAAAACGATTTTATAGAAACTATGCATTTTTATTACTCTCCCAAATATGAACAGAAGCTCTTATTATTATAAATGACTATGAAGGGAACTTTACAAAGTCTAAAATATGTAAATGTTCAACAAAGTAATAAAATCTTGAACTGTGCACAGAAATTTTATTTTTATTATGAGGACATGTATGTTGGTAACAGATCTTACCATTAGGAAATTCTCATTAAGATTTCTTCAAGGTAAGTTTTCTTTTTCTTTTGTGGCATTTTCATTTATTGAGGGCTGAAGGGTTTGTATTACATTTAGGGGAAGGTCTGGGAGATGGCCGGTTATCACTGAACCGTAGCATCGGAGTACTTCTGTCTGCTTTGTACACTTCAATTACTTTAGTTTGAAGTTAGGAGGTAGAGGCGCCAAATGCTATCATTATTGAGATGTTAGTAGAAAACTACCTCGTCAGTGCCATACATTAAAGGCAAACATAAGTGAACTCACATCATTTAAAATAAGTTTTATCGGGCACCTGGGTGGCTCAGTGGGTTAAAGCCTCTGCTTTCCGCCCAGGTCATGATCCCAGAGTCCTGGGATCGAGTCCCACATCGGGCTCTCTGCTCAGCGGGAGGCCTGCTTCTCTTCCTCTCTCTCTCTGCCTGCCTCTCTGATCTCTGTCTGTCAAAGAAATAAATAAAATCTTTAAAAAAGTAAGTTTTATCTACTAGTCATATTTTCTTACTTTCAGTTCAGTAATAACCTTCTTTACATAACAAAATAACAGTTGTAGCCTGTGGAGCATTTGGGAACTTTGATGGCAACCAAAATGGTACTTGTAAAGTGCCTTGAAGAAGGATTTATTTCCTTTTTGGAATTAAGAGTGCTGAGAGATGGTGGATCCCTGAGAAAATATGTTGCACGTGTCTACTCCTCAGAGGCAGAACCCAGCAGAACCCTCAGATAAGGTTGAGGTTCCAGGGACAGAAAACACCCCTGACTTGCATTTGGGGTGGTAACTGGGAAGACAGCAAATTTCACAGTGACCCCTACTCAGTGTAGTTCTGGAGGAACAGACCAAAAATGCCTGGGCACTTTCTGAGTCAAGAATTCAAACCAGCCTCCGGATCCCTAGGCGCTTCAGCATTGCATTGAAAAGAAAATCACTGAGTCTCAGAGTATGTAAACAGATGCCAAGACTGGGGGTTTTGTGCACAGGGGGAGATGGGCAAACAGGAATCGGCGGGGACCCGGGATGCCAAAAACAATAGGTACTGATGATTGGGACAAGTTTCCATTCATTCTGCCATTACGTAGCTGATATACTATATACCATTCATAAAATAAATTAAATCCAATGCCCTAAAATACATATGAATTATTGTGAACTAGATGAGCTTATTATTAATTAATTATTATTAATTATATGAGCTTATATTATATTATTATAATATGAGCTTATAATTAATTATTATTATGGGTTATTAATATTAACCAACCCAGTGGACTGGGGCCCCCCAAAAGAAATTAAACTTAGTTATACCAAAAAGTTACCCCTTTGCATCCATTTGTGCCTTGACGTTCATATCTGCAATTTGCTGATATGGTGTGGGAGTGTTGAAATACCTTCCAGGGCTGCCAGGACATAAATGTCTTTTTTTCCCTGTGATTCTGTTCCCCCGGTGCTTCAATCAAGCAACTTTGTGTGTGTGTCTATATCCTTTCAAAATGATTATTTAACCCTTCAGCTCATTAGGGTTTCAGAAGTCAAGATTTTGACTATTTAAATCTCCCATATCTTTTTTATAACTCAAGATAATATATTTTACATGGAGGAAAGGACACAGAAGAAGAAAGAAGACATGTGCAGGGAACAAAAAACACTAAGACCATAATATACATGCAATATTACACCACTCTATATCCTCATAAGCTTTTAGCAGTAAAATAACTGGAAAGACAGGACCTGAGATACCAAAACATCTCAGAACACTAAGCTCTCTGGACGGGATCTGCATAAGACAGCGACCAGTAGGGGCGACAGAACAAATAAAGATAGGATGCCTAATTACAGCTGAATTTTGGATAAACAACCCATGATTATTTGGTGTAACTATGTCCCTCCAAAATATCTGAGACACATTTAAAGGAAAAAAAAATTGCCATTTACCTAAAATTTAAATTTAACCGAGTATTCTGTATTTTATCTGACAACCCTCATCTCAGAGAGACTGAGGTAGGTTTGGAAGAATTGGGTAGTTCAGCCCTTTGCTTGCATAAACCAGAAATCCTTTTGCTTTATTGTCTACTCCCCCTCTGTCTGTCTCTCTCTTCTTCCTTTACTTTAACTTCTGAAGGCTCTCAATATTAGACCCAATGACCTATCTATTCCTTCCTTGCTTAGCTTATTATGGACCAGACAGTCTCATAGATTTTTCTACATTCTAGACCCTGAAGCAAGCACAATGGGTCACTTGAGGATTTATAAGGGTATTAACTACTACCACTACTACTACAAAAAGATAAATAGATAAAAAAATAATCTCTCCCTATTGTCTGCTGTTTTTTTTTTCCTTTCTCTTTCTTCCCCTCTCTCTTTCTTCACAAAGCCTTTAGAAAAACTGAGGCAGTGCAGGTTATAATGACTGATCGTGAGTATTCTGAATATATTTTACTTATATTGTAGTAGAAATACAAGATTCTAGGCATCTTCTTTGTGTGTTCCATGACACACATTCTTTTTTTTTTTTTTTTAAGATGTATTTATTTATTTTAAGAAGAAAGAGTGAGCGGGGATGAGGGGAGGGCAGAGAAAGGACAGAGGGAATCCTCAAGCAGACTCACCACTGAGCAAGAAGCCCAATCATGAGCAAGGACCCTGAAATCATGACCTGAGCCAAAATCGAGAGTCAGCAGCTTAACCAACTGAGCCACCCAGGTGCCCCGTTTTGGTTACTTTAAATAAAAACTCTAGTGGGCTGAGGAAAGATGGGCAGGATGCAGATATTTGGTCAGGGTAAATGGTGCTGCTTCTGGGCCTTGTGGAAAAGGACAAGCTCTCAGAAAATAGGGCCCTGAGGGGAGCAGAAGAGAGAAGCTCTGCTCTCTGCCCATATCCATTTTTCCCTCCACTTCCTGGAGCGGAGGGGTAGCTGAGGATCTCTAGATGGTTCTAGCAAGGAGGACAGACAGAGAGCAGTTCTTGTGGGGAAAGGGAAGTATAAGCAATGAGAACAGGGAGTAAGGAGGCATCTGTCTGTCCACAGCTGGTGTCCCTCAATAGCATTAATGGAAAGGAAGGTAAGTCATTAAGGCATATGTAAGTTCGAGCTTCTCAAAATGTGCTTTGATGCTAATTCCTGGCACAGTTGGGACATGACATAGGAAGTAAGACAAAAATAATGAAAGATCAGTGTTCACTCACTCGGGGTTAATAAATACTACACTTCTCCAATCACCGTACAAGGTATGTCATTGTATGGACAAGATAAGACACTACAGTATTTTATGCACATTCCTACATTTTAACTCTTCTTTTCTGGGTGGTGACTTGCCTTCTCCTATATGCCATTGGTTTCCATTTTTTATTCACTAGATATATATCACATCAACTGCCTTGCTTTTCACCTAGTTCAAGCGTATGGAAAATATTTCAAGAAAAAAATTTCTTTTTAATGTCTTCAATTAAAAAAAAAAGCTATTAATACTAAAAGCCAACCCTGCTGTCTATGTGTAAGATGTTTCCCTAGGCAGGGGCTTGTGGAGACTAAGCTTTTTCTAAAAAGTACTACAAGAGCAAAGAAAGAAGATGACCAAAAGTATTGGCACTTTTCTTCTATCCCTGTCTTGTAGTTTGTTTGCCAGCTAAATTGCAACCTCTGTTAGCTCACTGTGAGTCCATCATCACCATGAATGCTAATGCTCAAGTCCTCTGTACAAACTTTGAATGAACAAAACTGCACATGAGCCAAAGACAACAGGAGAAATTGATTTCAAAACCTGGAAGGCAGTTTCTTAAGTGACGTAGAAGACAGCAGATTTGCAGAAAGCATTTCATGTTTTGGCCCCTGCAGACCCTGTCGGAACCAATGCCAAAATAAAGACAGCATTTGGAGGGCTTGAAGTTATGTCAGCTCTCTATGAAATTGGGCACATTGCTTGCTTTGCACTATGTCAGGAATGGAGATAACATTTCTAAAAATGTACTGGGGGGAGGCAGTTGAATTCTGGGGCAGAATACAAAATTTCCAGTTTAATTGGAAGGGCAGAGAGAGGAACGGAAAAAATCAGCTCAAGATGTACACTTACAGAGCTCCATTGACTATTTTATAGATATCACCAAATTCATCCCAGGCTTCCATTAAGGTAACATAAAACATATTGATTAAATTAATGAGAAAAATCAAGTAGTTAAACCAAGTTTCTATGTAAGACTAAAGCATGAAAAATACACAAAGCTGAGATTCTTGTAGCATAGATGTAAATTTTTTCCAGTACTTGCATAGAAGGATATGTAACAAAATATCAGAAGAACCAGTTGAAGTAAATAGAAATTCAATTAAGTAAGAAAAGAACCAATGATTCTCAGAGAAGCAGAAAAATGAGAATGCATACAACAGTGCTCAGTGAAGCCTCTCTTCATCAGGGCAATTGGTTTACTGTCCCCATAGTAGTTTATGCAGATGCCCTCCTCAGAAAACTTTGTGTACACCATGAAGCTCTGTGCATCAGGCCTTGTGTGTTACTACTTTAGACCTGTGGACTGTTTCATTTAAAAATGACTAGTGATGACTGGTATATAACTTCCTCATAAGTGAGTTTTCCTCACTTTTGAAACACCATAAATTAGAGTAATAAATTAACCCATTGCCAGAATTTGGGAAGAATTTCACATAACTTTAACTGTAATGGATTACTCAAGTAAAAGTAATAGAAGTGAATGCAAAACACAAGAGTAGCCCATATCCACTCTGCACTTCTCTCAGTCTGTCCTTTGGGTTAAGAAAATTGGACAGTGGGTGGAGGTGTGAGGCAACTGGGTGATGGTCATTAAAAAGGGTACATGATGTGATGAGCACTGGGTATTATATGCAACCAATGAACTATTGAACACTGCATCTGAAACTAGTGATGTACTATATATTGGCTAATTGAACTTAAATAAAATTTGAAAAAAGAAAGGAAATTGAACAGGCTACCATCACTGTATAGCTACTGTGTGGCTAGTGAACCAGAATATTTCTCCTGTCCTCACACTCCAGCACCTTTCTTCATACACAGAGAGAGCATATTCCAGTAATCATCTGTGCCAGAAATAAGGATTAGATGTTAGTGGGAAGGGATGAGTGTAACAGAAGAGAAGGTTCGTGCTCTGAAAATTAAGGCTTGTTGGTGGGAATGGGATAGAAAAAGTGGTATCAACAATGCATTCTGAAGATTGTAGTTCTATAAATTCTTATGTTAGAGGCCAGCTCAGCCAAATGGATTCATATTAGATACAAGCTTAGTAGACAGTGGGAAGTATGATTACAGATTCATTTTAAGTAGAGAAAGACTGGAAACCACACATTCTGCTTATTGACAAACATTGGTATAAATAAATCCCCCCTTGACTTGATAATTAGTAAAGATGTTAAAAAAAAAACAAACCCAAAACTGAAGCAAAATGCTTATAAATCGAAATTGAAGCCTAAGAAACAATGCAGCAGATAAGTGAAAACACTGAGTAATGAGAGGAAGGGCATAGTTTGATATCTTCATGAAGATGAATGGGAATAGGAGCTGGGATGGATCTACAGGCTTGGTGTGTTCCAGGATCAGGAACAGATAGGAGTGGTTGAGAACGAAGTTAGTAGTTGGTGTTCCTAAGACTTCTGTGGTCAGGATTCCTGCAAGAATTCTATGCGAGACAGAGACCCGACACAAGATCACTACCTGATGTTATGTTCTAGGAAGTGTTCTTCTAACTCTGAGAAGAGGCTTAAAAAAACAAAAAGGAGGCATCATGTGTCTGGACACAGTTTACAGAATTCTCTTGGGCTTAGGTAATCGGGAGAACAAAGAGCATCCTGATGGACTTGATTTGCCTTCCCCCAGTGATACCATACAGCTGGAGGCAAAACAGGAAGTCAGGAAGAGTCCAAAGCAAAGGGAAACAATCTTCAGCCTCCAAATGATCTTGAAAGCTGAAGAAAGAAAAATCTATCAATAAGAATGGCATCTAACAGAATGAAGAATCAAAACATGAATTTACTTGCATTAAAACTGATTTTCTAGGAACAGTTTGACGTAGACCTTAAGTGTATCTGGATACTCAATGAAGGAAAAATGTGCGTTATAAGTGAACAAGACAAAGGTGAACAAAAGATAAGTATGAATGAACAAATTCGTTTTAAGATAAAAAAGAATTAATTTTAAGTTGTCAATGAAATAAAACAGACTTATTGAACATTTGAAAAAGCATGGAAAATAAATTTAGAATTTCTAAGATGTACTGAGAAAAATTCCAGAAACAGAGTACAGAGAAAATGGTCAGGAGGCCAGGCTTGAAAATAAAAGGGCTGGGGCGCCTGGGTGGCTCAGTGGGTTAAAGCCTCTGCCTTTGGCTCAGGTCATGATCTCAGGGTCCTAGAATGGGACTCTTTGCTCAGCAGGGAGCCTGTTTCCCTTCCTCTCTCTCTGCCTACTTGTGATCTCTGTCTGTCAAATAAATAAATAAAAATCTTAAAAAAAAAAAGGGCAGTTTGTGGTGGGTATTAAGGAGGGCACATATTGCATGGAGCACTTGGTGAGGTGCATAAACAATGACTTTTGGAACACACACACACAAATATTAAATTAAATTAAAAAAAACAAAATACAGAAGTACTTGAATTCTCAGATGAGCCACTATGCATATGAAGCAGGACAGAAAAAAATATATATATTACCATGTTCATAGATCAGAAGACTTAAAATAACAAAAAATAGGCATTATCCCCAAATACATCTTTCAATTTAATATATTTCCATATACAATCACAGGAAGGGTTTTTATGGGACTTGAGGATTCTAAAAATTCTATGTGTTCTGAATCATCCCATTATTTTTTTTTATTTTTTTATTTTTTATTTTTTTTAATTAAAAAAAAATTTTTTAAGATTTTATTTATTTATTTGACAGACAGAGATCACAAGTAGGCAGAGAGGCAGGCAGATAGAGAGAGGGGAGAGGCAGGCTCCCTGCTGAGCAGAGAGCCCGATGCGGGGCTCGATCCCAGGACCCCAGGATCATGACCTGAACCGAAAGCAGAGGCCTTAACCCACTGAGCCACCCAGGCGCCCCTGAATCTTCCCATTATTAACATGTTTACATTGGGAACAATGTTTCATTATGCACTTCCTTCCGTGTGGGATTCACTTAAAGTGACCCACTTTCAAGGTCACTTCCCTCACCTAACCAGTGCATTGGGCTCCTTGGCTTCTCTTTATCTGCACGGCGTCTCATCTTCCAAAGAGGAGCTTGTGAAAAAATTGAGAAGCAAAAATAAAGCAGAAGTCACTGCTTTCTGATGTACCATGATTAGATGTGACCATTGACAAACACAAAGGTGCTTGTCCTTTTCCTCCTATACTTTGTGTCCAGCTCTTTTGTTGTGCCTTGTAGCTCTAGCAACCAGATGTGGTGTTGGACCCATCACTAGATACTTAATGCGGACCCAACGAGATAGCAGCTTCTCATCGGATTCTCTACTCGCATCCCCTCTACATTCAAGTTTTGGCGGTTGGATGTGCTTGACTTCTAGGTGGATGACTGGAAACTCCTCTCTCTCTTTCCCTTTCCTCCTTCAGTTATTTATTGCTGCTTAGTGAGCTTTTCCAAAACAATGACTTCATTTTGCTGCAGTTTTATGGGTAAGAAAATTCAAGAAGGGCTCAGCTTGACAGTTCTGTCATTTTCGTGGTGTCATTCAGAGTGTCCAGGGCTAGAGGACCCACATTAAAGGCTGTGCCATTCCCTCTCCTATCCAGTGCCTTGGACTCCTTCGTTTCTCTTTATCTGCATGGCATCTCATCTTCTGGGTTGAGCTTCTCACAACATGGCTATTCCATGATGCTTACCTTTTACATAGCTTCTGGATTCTCAAAATCAGGAAGCAGAAGCCACCATTCTTTTCCAGTTCCTTCCACATTTTCTCTTGCACACATTTCCCCTAATATTGTCTTGCAGGTACCGTCTCTTCTTGTCTTAGCCCCTGTCTTAGGAAGGCCCATGTCCATACAGACTTTATACCGATAAATTCAACTTCTTTAAAATGGACATAGTCCTTGAAATACACAAAGCACATGTAAGATATAGATGCTTTGTATGGCCTTAGAGGAATTAAAGAAGTTGTAATCATCATTGAAATTTTTCAAAGAAAAATATGGACACAAATGAATTCAGTAGTGAATTCTACTAAACACATAAGTCATAAATAATACTGACTCTACTCATAAGAGGAAAGAACAATTCCCAACTTATTGTGTAAGGTCAGTGTCACCTTCTTACCAAAAACAGATAAAACCAGACCAATTCCTAATGAATGTACATATGAAAGTTCTCAACAAAATTTTAACAAATTAAATCTAATGATATACAAAGGAGGTATAATAATAATAATAATAATAATAATACCTATGAGAGTTAATTTTATGTGATGCCTTGACTGAGCCAGAAGGTATTCAGACATTTGGTTGATCATTATTCTGGATGT
The DNA here is from genome assembly GCA_003697995.1 of Taxidea taxus jeffersonii. Taxonomy (NCBI): domain Eukaryota; kingdom Metazoa; phylum Chordata; class Mammalia; order Carnivora; family Mustelidae; genus Taxidea; species Taxidea taxus. Next base: position 72,499 of record RCUC01121603.1, on the reverse strand, counting down.
TTCTGTTGAGGGTGTTTTTGCATGAAATTAACCTTTATATTGGTCAACTGAAACCACTGACAGACCTGGCGGGTTGTCCCTCAAATTAATTTTTGCTCCTTTTAATTAAGAACATAGTAAACTTTCAATAATAGGGAAAGATTTAAAATGCTAAGCTTCAAACATTTATGCTTTTCAGTAGTGCACATAATATGAAGCTAAAACAATAATTTAAACATTGTTGAAATCAGTGCTCATTTTCCCAGTGTAGATACATAATCTGATAAAAAGAATGAGTCACTTCTTTGAGGAATTGTTTCTTTGACTCTTTTCCAGAATGTGCTGCTTGGGACACTTGTAAATTTAATTAGATGGCTCTACAATCCATTCAATTTAGTTTTTTTAGTTTAAAGTACTTTCCTTTAAAACAATCATTAGAGCATCACCCCATTTTATAATTGTAATTTATCTCCTAATATGACTCCTTGGAGAGAACACAGCTTTTGAGAAACATGATGATGAATGGAGACCACCAATGTCATTGAAATCAGCATTAGGATCAGGATTAATTAATGGTAATTCTGTAGTTGTTGACATCAGTGCAAATATTTGCATGACAGGAAGAATTTACAAATTAGTATATGAAACCACTTGGTCTAATTGTTCTGTACTTCATCAGGTGCCCCCTGTGGATAACCCAACTTATTTTTTCCTTGGTGCTAAGAATCAGTCAGACCTGACATGCCTTCAGTTTTCTCTCTCCTGAAAGCATCATACATGTGACACATGGGATGACAATGAATACTGGTCATCTTTGCAGTGGAAAGCTGCCCTATTTGTACTGTTTCTTAGTATACTTGGATTATGCTATGTACTCCTAAGTGGTAGAGCTGATGTTTGGACATCAGCAATATGCAGTGTTTTCTTTGTACTTTTGTTGTTCCATCCAACTTGTCAAATATATTTTTCATCACTGGACATAAATTATACCTTTAACTTGTCCCATTGGATGCAGAATTTTACGATAGGCATAATAATGTAATATTGGTTAAAATTTCACATTTTATTAAAATAGTTTGAAATTACTATTATATATATGTTATCCAATGCTTTGTTTTTAATATTATGATTTATTTGAGTATAAAAATTTCATATTACATGGTCTTTACATAAGAGATATCATGTTTCCAAAACTAAAAGAACAGCCTGCTTACCTGTCTAGAGTAAGACTTTATTCATTTTTCTTTTATGATTTTGATTTCCAAAAAGTTACCCGATGTGTGTATCAGTATCTTTGTTACTATCATTTTTTTTGTTATTTCAACACAGGCTAATTTACACATCCAAACTTATGTAATGTGTTATTTTGTATATAGTGCCTGTGATCTATTCTTATATTTTAAGAAAACATTGCACACTCATTGCAACTTTTGTCACTCTGAAATTTTTCCTGTTACATGTGAAGTTAAGCCAAAATATTATGAAGTTCTCGATTTAATATTAAAGATTTGTAAAGCACACAAACTCATATTTATGATTAACATATTCATCTAGGTCAAAGAGAAGCTTTGGGAGAGTTGAATAACAAGGTACAGTGATCACACTTTTGAGGATCTGAAGGACCAGAGGTAGGGTGGCTATTTATGTTCAAAGTCTAACTCTCTATCAAGAATCTCGGAAAACTGTAATTTCTTTTGGAAACTATTACATGTTTTCACCTGACTTTTGCAGGTAATGTAGTTAGCCCCAAGCTTGTGTCATGGTGGAGCAAACAGATTCTGTAGAAACCACTCTAACTACTCTGTTTTTCCAAAAACGGAAGACCGGGCCACTATTTCTAGGAGCAAGATCAGAGTTTTGTTTTTTTTTGTTTTGTTTTTTTGTCTTTTTGTTTTGTTTTGTTTTTTGGAAGATCAGATTTTTAAAATAAATGCTTAAAAAGTATTAAGGCATTAATGAGTTCTGTGCTGGGCTGGTTTCTACTGGCCCATAAGAGCAACTGTAGACATCTCTCTCAAGTCCATGTTTAGCCGCCCTGTTGGTAGCTTGAAATCAGTCATGTGCGAACAATGAACTCAGAAACATTACAAATCAGGGCTTGTAAAAACATAAGCACACCACTGCCCTGATCCAAATGGTTTAGGCTAGTTTTCAAAGTTGGACCATTCATGACAAATAGAATTTATAAGTGGTGGGTTATGCAGAGCAGGTACAACCAACCCTATAAAGAGAAATGATGTGATCATAGAGAATTAGTTCTTCCGTTTTGGAGATTGTATCATACACTTTTTCATGTGGTGATTGGAGAATTTATTTTATACATAGATTTGTATATTTCAGAATGGTTAAGTGCCATATATATCATGGCAGTGTTCACTGAGTTTTTCAGTAGAATGGGTCATGTAATTGATTTCTGCAGTTAAAATTTAAAAATTAGGGGCACCTGGGTGGCTCAGTGGGTTAAAGCCTCTGCCTTCAGCTCAGGTCATGATCTCAGGGCCCCGGAATCTAGCCCTGCATTCGGTCCTCTGCTCAGCAGGGAGCCTTCTCCACCCCGCCCCTTCTCTCTGCCTGCCTCTCTGCCTATTTGTGATCTGTGTCTGTCAAATAAATAAATAAAAATCTTTAAAAAATAAGAATTAAAATTAAAGGAAGGATATTAAAGAATCTTCTTACTAATGTCCAGGCAATTATGGAATGAGGGGCAGTAATTTAATTAGGATTTACTGAATTTATAAAAAAGTTAAGTTCCATGGCCTTGTGTGTTTCTCTAATGGAAATTTTGGAGCACAATCTTGTTCCCAAGCAAAAACTTTGCTTTCTGCTCTGTATATTATACAGTCACCATTTTCTGTTGCCTTTTAAAAAGATGAAACTGATCTGGTGCAATGTTCTCCAACAAGGGAAAAAAAAAATTGAAAAAACAGACATGTAATCATGATCTGACCCACTCATAAACCACAATAAGATTGTGAAAACCTCAGTTTATTTCTTGACCACATTTAACACCCTCCCCCTTTTTTAAAAAATCTCGTAGTGCAGGGATTGGCCAACATTTTCTGTAAAGAGCCAGGTTGTAAATTCTTGAAGCCGTGCAAGTCTCAGGAGGTCTCTGTGGCATGCATATTCTCCCCATGGGCTTTCCTTTCCTTATACTCTTTGTTGTGGTTGTTTTACAACACTTTAGTCTTAGCTTGCTGGCAGGATTTGACTCTGCTCTGGCTGCCCTGTCAAATCTATTTCCTTGTGCTTGCGTTCACTCTCTCACTTGTATTTTTCCCACCAACGTTCTGCCACACCTGCCATGAGTTTTGTTCACACCCCTGCTGTGGTTGTCCCAGACACCCAGACTCTTCCCCTTTCATCAGTACTGCACACGCTCATGATTTTTATTTTGGCCAAATAATATATTACTTACTTCTCTCTTTTGATCCTAGTATTTCTGTAATTGCTGTTCTGTTTTTATTCGCTGCCATCCTCATTTTATATTTTAGATACTAGATTTTAGGCATTCAAAAGTGACCTTTCTGTTTCTTAGTGACTCATTCTCATTTTTTTGGGCAGGGTGTAGGGTTTCTTTCTTCTCTCTCTCTTTTAATCCTTTGTCTTTCTTAACTTACTGTTTATTATTTTCCTCTCTTCTAATAGAAATCTATCTTATTTCCTCTTCCTTGATCCTGTTCTTTATTTTTGTTTATCCTTACACACCCCATCCACTATATTTGCTGACAGCTATGCAACAATTTTTTTTTTAAGATTGTATTTATTTATTTGACAGAGAGAGATCACAGGTAGGCAGAGAGGCAGGCGGGGGGTGGGGGAAGCAGGCTCCCTGTTGAGCAGAGAACCCCATGGGGGACTCCATCCCAGGACTCTGAGATCATGGCCTGAGCTGAAGGCAGAGGCTTTAACCCACTGAGTCACCCAGGTGCCCCGCAACAATTCTTTTAAAAGAGCAGTTCCCTGTTTCCTTTGCTGTGCAAAAGCTTTTGATCTTGATGAAGTCCCAATAGTTCATTTTTTCCCTTGCTTCCCTTGCCTTTGGCGTTGTTCCTAGGAAGAAGTTGCTGCGGCTGAGGTCGAAGAGGTTGCTGCCTGTGTTCTCCTCAAGGATTTTGATGGATTCCTTTCTCACGTTGAGATCCTTCATCCATTTTGAGTCTATTTTCGTGTGTGGTGTAAGGAAATGGTCCAATTTCATTTTTCTGCATGTGGCTGTCCAATTTTCCCAACACCATTTGTTGAAGAGGCTATCCTTTTTCCATTGGATGTTCTTTCCGGCTTTGTCGAAGATTAGTTGACCATAGAGTTGAGGGTCTATTTCTGGGCTCTCTATTCTGTTCCATTGATCTATGTGTCTGTTTTTGTGCCAGTACCATACTGTCTTAATGATGACAGCTTTGTAGTAGAGCTTGAAGTCTGGAATTGTGATGCCACCAACTTTGGTTTTCTTTTTCAAAAGACAACTGACAGAGTGGGAAAAGATATTTGCAAATGACATATCAGATAAAGGGCTAGTATCTAAAATCTACAAAGAGCTTAGCAAACTCAACACCCAAAGAACAAATAATCCAATCAAGAAATGGGCAGAGGACATGAACAGACATTTCTGCAAAGAAGACATCCAGATGGCCAACAGACACATGAAAAAGTGCTCCATATCACTGGGCATCAGGGAAATACAAATCAAAACCACAATGAGATACCACCTCACACCAGTCAGAATGGCTAAAATGAACAAGTCACGAAATGACAGATGCTGGCGAGGATGCGGAGAAAGGGGAACCCTGCTACACTGTTGGTGGGAATGCAAGCTGGTGCAACCACTCTGGAAAACAGTATGGAGGTTCCTCAAAAAATTGAAAATAGAGCTACCTTATGACCCAGCAATTGCATTACTGGGTATCTATCCTAAAGATACAAACGTAGTGATCCAAAGGGGCACGTGTACCCGAATGTTTATAGCAGCAATGTCCACAATAGCCAAGTTATGGAAAGAACCTAGATGCCCATCAACAGATGAATGGATAAAGAAGAGGTGGTATATATATACGATGGAATACTATGCAGCCATCAAAAGAAATGAAATCTTACCATTTGCGATGACATGGATGGAACTAGAGCGTATTATGCTTAGCGAAATAAGTCAACTGGAGAAAGACAACTACCACATGATCTCCCTGATATGAGGAAGTGGAGATGCAACGGGGGTGGGAGTTAAGGTGGTAGGAAAAGTAAAAATGAAAGAAGATGGGATCGGGAGGGAGAAAAACCAAAAGAGACTCTTAATGTCATAAAACAAACTGAGGGGGGTGGGGGGAAGAGGGGTTGGGTGAGGGTGGTGGGGTTACATCATATGTTTAAATAAAGCTTAAATAAAGTAAAAAAAAAAAAAAAGCAGTTCCCAATAATAATTTCATTTATTATCAGTTCTTTACATCTGATTTCTTCTATCTTTCCAAGTTTTTATTTAAATACAGTGTAATATTAGTTTCAGGTGTAGAATTTAGTGATTCATCACTTCCATACAAACACTGGGTCTCATCACAAGTGCCTTGTTGTGATTTCTTTAATCTTTTACACCTTTTCACCTGTGGAAAGGAAACACATAAACAATCCCCTTTGCCTTAAATGACATTTTTTTTTCTTATAAGCACTAATGAGAAATTTGATAAATGTTTAGCAAATTGTATATTTAAAAAGTGAGGGATGGAAATCTGCTATTCAAGCTTTAGATTTTTATCTTGGAGATATTTTTCCCAAAGAAATATCTCTGGCATTTATTTCAAGGGGGGAGTTATGACAAAAAGAAATAAAGGTCACCTAACCAAAACTAGAAAATTAAAGTGATTCTTTTTCTGCATTAATTTATAAAAGCAAAAAAAAAAAAAGCTGTAATTTTGAGAACTTAATATAGTATGCTTTTTTAGTTCTTTGCCTTATTATGTATTGATATAGATTAAGATAATATGATACTATTGTTCAAAAAGTTTATAAACAGGTCAGAAATATTTATTGATTTATAGAAATCAATTCATTTTTCCCATTTCTGCATATTTTTTTGTTGTTTTTGTATAGCCTTTAAGATGTTTTCTTTAGCTAATGCTTCCCTCCAATTTGGATGGGATTTTACTGAATAAATCAAATTGGCTTTGCTTCATACACATTACCTGAAGCTAATTCCAGCAAATTTAAGACCACTTTTTATGAAATGCTCTCAGATAGGAATCCATTGTTATAACTTTAAAATAAGAGTGCCCTCTGAGCTTATTTTAAAGTTGGTGAAAAGTAACCATGTTACCATCCTTCTCTTCTCCAGTCTTCCAGGAAGCATATAATCTGACACATTTTAAAAAACTAATCAAAACATGAAAAGCATTGAAGAATTACCTGCTTTTCAACACAGAAGTTTATGGGTCTAGACAAGAATTGGATTTTAAATATGTTTCAATGTTTAAACATGGATAACTAATATATAATTTTGTTTTCAAAAAATTATTTATTTGAGAGAGAGAGCATGAGCTGGTGGGGCAGAGGGTGAGGGAGAGAATCTCAAGCAGACTTCCTCCTGAGCACAGAGCCTGAAGAGGGGCTGGATGTCATGGCCTTGAGATCATGTCATGACCTGAGCTGGACACGTAACCAATTGCGCCACCGAGGCGCCCCTTAATATGTTATTTTCTTTTTTTAAAAAATTAATTAATTAATTAATTAATTTGACAGACAGAGATCACAAGTAGGCAGAGAGGCAGAGAGAGAGGAGGAAGCAGGCTGTCCGCAGAGCAGAGAGCCCGATATGGGGCTCGATCCCACGACCCTGGGATCATGACCTGAGCCGAAGGCAGCGGCTTTAACCCACTGAGCTACCCAGGCGCCCCTTAATATGTTATTTTCTAATAGACTTCTGTTACTCTGTCAGCGGAATCTTTGCAAAATCTTTGTTAAACACTTTTATCTGATGTGGTACAGATATCCTCCAAGTGATACAAATCTCAAATTCTGGTACAGGGAACACAAATTCTCTTTCCCTTAGTAAAACATACAAGTGCATCTTTCACGTTTTGTCAGCTAGTTTTGTAAAAGGGAACTTCTCTGGATATTACTAAAGCCATATGTTACAAAATGGTTACTTCAAAGTAGATGAATAGATTATGTAATGCACTGGTCTAAATCACATTGATTTTAATTATTTTAACTTAAGTATTTCCTGTTTTAATTATCTAATATTTCCTATGAAGTTGGATATTGATTGATTGATTTTCACTTGCTTTCTCCTATAGTTAAGATGCTCTAAAATGAACACTATGGAATAATTTTCTTAAATAATTTGTTTCACTCTTTTCTTTTAAGCAACTTTATCCAAAGTAATTTCCTAAGTCTCTTTTAAATAAAATTGTCTACTTAGGCTTATTTTGGAATTATAGAAAATTGCAGATGGAAGTAAATTAAAAAAAGAAGATTAAAAGATTAAACAGGAGAAGGATCTGGAAAGAAGGAAGAATGAAGATATGATAATGATAGTAATACTGTGTGATATCAGCGTGATGGTGCAGGGATATGAGTTTTGAAGCTTACAGACTTGACTTTAGCATAGGAAATTGTGTTCAGACCACAACAGAGGGATACAAATCTTTGACCAATATGTCATTAAATGGAATGTACATTGAGTGATTTGTCATAAGGATACATCTAAGATACCAATACATTTCTGTTTTTCCCTTCAGATTTTATTTATTCGTTTAAATTTAATTAATTAACATATAGTGTGTTATCAGTTTCAGAGGTACAGTTTAGTGATTCAACAGTTGCTCATTACATCACATTCTCTCCTTACTGCCCATTACCCAGTAACCCCATCCCCCCACCCACCTCCCCTCCAGCAATCCTCAGTTTATTTCCTATGACTAAGAGTCTCTTACGGTTCATCTCCTTCTCTGATTTCATCTTGTTTTATTTTTTCCCTCTCTTCCCCTATGATCCTCTGTCTTGTTTCTTAAATTCCATGTATAACTGAAATCATATAATGGCCTTTCTCTGATTGACTTCTTTTGCTTAGCATAATATCCCTGAGTTTCATCCATATCGTTACAAATGGTAAGATTTCAGGGTTTTTTTTGAGGCTGAATAATATTCCATTGTATATATATACATATATATATATATATATATATATATAGGCTCTTTCCATAGTTTGGCTATTATGGAGATTGCTGCTAAAAACACTGGGGTGCAGGTACCCCTTCGGACCATTACGTTTGTATCATTTTAATAAAAACTTAGTTGTGTAATTGCTGGGTCAAGGGATATGTATATTTTTAACTTTTTGAGGAAGGTCTATACTGTTTTCCAGAATGGCTATACCGGCTTGTATTCCTACCAACAGTGTAAGAGGGTTCCCCGTTCCCCACATCCTCCCCTCAGATTTTAGTTTTACTGAAACACACATTTACTATTACCTAAGATCAACACTTTCTCTGGAAGAAGGTTGGACCTGTATATTAGCAATATCTCCAAGGCAGAGTGCACTTAGTGTTCTCTGACCACATACTCTTTTCACTCAGCAGGATCATAAATATAAGGAAAGGGACAGAATATGAAACCATTCATACTTAGCACTTAAAGGACCTTTGAGTGCCATCAAAATAAGTGTCATCATTTTTGTTAATGTAGAAAACCAAACAGGTAGAAAGAGACCAATGCAGTAGTCATTTTATCCTACATGGACATTAAGGAACTCACATCAATGTTATACTTGGAGACTCCCACATTCCCCAATTTATGGGTAGAGAACAAATCTGTATATTAGCACTAACTCCTTAGATTTTAAATAATGCTAAATGCTGATTATGTACATTTATTTTTACTTTTTTGTTTTTATTTATACTGAAAACTTATAATACTGTTCTCAGGACACATTATTAGGACTTCTACAGTATTTCTCCACTTACAAGAAGAATGCGGTGATGTCTACCATGTTAATTATTAATGAACAATGAGAACAAATTGTGGCTCAATGGTTTAACCTAATTTTTTGAGTATCCATCACAATTTTCTCCTTTTCCATTGTTAAACTGCCTCCTTGTATCTATATCTGAATTTTTTAACCATGAATTTATTTTAAAAGCTATTTTTAAAATGCCTTCTACTATTCCTAAATTTTTACAGCTGCTTCAGTAAATAGGTTTTAATTTCCCATTTTTCCCATTCCTAAAATGGACAATTATGTACTCTCCCAATCTGAATGAAGATAAGATTATTCCTTTTTTCTGTGACATCTCTAAATAAATATGCATCTCCAATCAAATGTTTATTGAATAATCTTTGTCCAGATTCTATGTATTTATTCATGGCATTTTCCAAGTCTGGAAATGTTTCCACGTCTAATTCTCTTCCAGCCCTGGGTAGCCAGCTTAAGGCACACTTAACTTTATCAAAGCATTTCCATGTCTACTCTTTGGTCTCTAATATCTGAAATCTAGTCCATATTATTAGATCACCTAAAAATAGTTTATCCCACAATGCTTTGTGTACTTAGCTAACCATGGTGTGATCAGGTATCTTTTTGTGCATTTATACAAGTGGTTGTAAATCCAATGTGACCTGTGGCAGGTGCCATCCCTGTCCAAGGGAGCACCCATTCCTCAGTTCCAGCCAGCTGGTGGTCTGTAGAGATACAGGGCTATGTGTTGCCAGATCTTCCTATCAAAAATAAAACAAATAAACAAATCAGTTTTAATAAATAATTGGAAAACTGATATTTTAATGTAAAATCTCCTGAGTTTTAGAAGTTGGTTCAAGATTTTAAAACATAGTATGAATTTCCTTCAGCCAAAGTGTGTATGCAAACTCTTACTCATATTCCTACTGAATTCACTTGTTTGCACATTTAACAAATATATATGGAATGTTTTCTATGCATCAGGCATTGTGCTTGCTACTAGAAATTGTGGCACTAAGATAACGTCCGTACTCTCAAAGGATTAGCATCAAGTGGGCATATATGTTAGAGCATTTTCCAGACACATACATACTGATACATAGTATTTTGATTTAATTGAGCAATTGTGTGAGTAGTTAATAGTGAATATTTGCTATGCTACAATAAAAACAGAACAAAATACCAAAATGAAAGGCCCATGTAAACCAACCAAGATCAATAAAATAATCAACAACCATCCTCTTCCCACACATACACATATGTACGTGCATGTGGACTTGGGTGAAATAGACCAGAGAGAACTATATTCTGACACCACTGAATCTTCCATCATGCTCGACTGCAACTGAGAAATATATTGAAATATGAATGCTAGGTTCCAAAGCAATATTCTGTAGGAACATTATTGTATTCTCTCAGTTGAGCCCTGATTTCAACAAACAGTATCTTTATGATGTTCACAAAGAGTCTGTGATCTTTTACAAAATCTCAGATAAGGCAATAACATTAAAACACTGAGTAGCTTTGCTAAAAAGATAAAATGTGTGCAATGAAAAATAACCAATAATTCTTAACTCTGTTAAAAAAAAAAATCAGAACTTGTCACCTGCAAAGTACAGAAGTGAATAAAATTCTCCAGAGATTTTAAGGCTATATTTCTGGGCTGGCCTTTTCTGATAACAAGGGACATATTTGTGAGGCAGTTAAGAATATTTTGCCTCCACAAATCTATGCAATCTATTTAAGATTGCCTTTTAGTGGTTTTTTGTTTGTTTGGTTGGTTGGTTTGTTTGTTCTCATTTCAAAGTGTCCCACAAACCTCTCCTGTGCAGTAGTCAGTAGGAATGAACAGTAAAGACAAAGAAAAATAATGAGGGTGGGGAACAAAAAGAAACATTTGGTATATCTTGAGACAGTCCTTCTCTCTCTCTCCTCCCCCTCTCTTCCCTCCTCTTCTTCTGTCCCAAATGTGCCATAATAAGCAAAGAAAGGATTATAGAGAAAAATATAATTTATCACTCACATTTAAGTACTGGAAACACAATGGTTTATAGGTTTGATTGATACAGACTATTTTAAAAGGTAATCAATAGCAAGCAGGTTCTTTTATAGATTGTTATAAAATCGAACATAAGATGCAACAAATTATAAGGACTGTGTTTATTACACAACAAATCATGAGAGGGGGGAAAACGCTTCCCTTTCCTTTAGAGCAGTTACATGCAATTGGATTAGAGCTGGAAGGTCAGCGTCTCCTCCCCAGTGGAAGCAAATCAGTTCTGATATGAAGAGCTGGAAACAGACAAGATTAAACTCTGATTACTTCTTTGAGGATGAGATGTTTTTAAATCAGAGTTGGCAAATCCTGCTACAAGTCATCTGTCAGGGATCAAACTCCATGGACCTTAGAAGTTCATTCTAAAATCCAAAATGCACTTCATTAAGTATTTCTTTTTAGAGCAATCATGGACACTTTGTTCACAGGGAGTGCATGGGGTTTTGAAGGACTTTAATAACCAATTAAAAAAAAAGTTCTTTGATGCTAGAAATTTCTTGAAATAAAATCATTTAAACTTAATTGAAAGTGAAATTTACCAACAGCTGTGTTCATACAAATCAATTAGTTCAGGTTTAATCCAAAAAGCCAAATCCACAACAATTTCTAAATGGTGTCTAAACTTGGAAAAGGAGTTCTCCTTTTGTTCCATAGAATGAATAACTTGGCACAGATATCTATCTATCTATCATCTATCTATCTGTCTATATCATCTATCTATCACCTTCATCATCATTATCTATCATATATTATATACATGATGCTGTAAATAGGCTTAAAATTCCAAATAGTGATGTGGTGTTCCTGTTTGCTAAAATCTCCTAGCCTGTGACACAGAAATGCTCATCAAAAATGAGTTTGATATGCAGACACGAGCCTGGTGGTGGGTATTCAGGAGGACACATATTGCATGGAACACTGGGTGTGGTGCATAGACAATGAATCTTGGAACACTGAAAAAATAAAATAAAACTAATTAGAAAAAAAGATTCTCAGAACGTTGACGTGAAAAAGGTCATCTAAGCAAGCTAAAGCTGGAAATAAATAGAGATGAAGGGAAGGATGTGTTGGAGAGCTAGACAAGCAGCATTTGCAGAGGCCTGCCACACTCTGCAGTTGAGATTATTGGAATCCATAGAAAGATCAGGGATTAAAGTTATTTACTACAGGGCGAAACTGAAACAGTTTCTAGAAGCTAGGAGGAAAAAAAGCAAGGAGAAAAATCATAAAAATGAGTTACAGATTTGCGAAGGACGATTTTATAGGTGTAGTTTAATACACTATCAGGGGTGATTTTTAAGTATTTGTTATATGCCAGACACTTTCCTAAAGGATTTATACATACTGATTGATTTGCTCTGATAACAGCCCCGGGAAGGGGGAACAGAGGGTCAGAGAGATGATTACTTGCCCAAGGTCACTCACCAAAAAGTCTACCTCTGCACTGAGCTCTGATTCATCAACCACTGCTGCATTCTGTGGAAACATGCCTCCACAAAATGGCATGTCAAACCCAGAAATAAGTTAAAGAGAACAGGCAGCCATGATCGCTTGTACCAATATCACCGAGCCATTTTATACCTTAGAGCTTTTTGTGACGTATTCAACCCAAGTACTATTATTTTATATCTAGGCAGCGAAGGGTGTATTTTATGCCTTCTAACTTTCTTCTTAACAGTTAAACATATCTTTTCCATACACTCTCCTGCCACATTTCCACTCTACTGGAATCCTGTATTTTCTGTATAGATTTTTTTCACCAGAAGATTCCCTAGCAGAGCTTCTGAAGCAGATGTGGGTAGCCTCCAGTTTAGAATGCTCTAAACCAGATAAATAGAGACCTCTGCAAATGAGATTTCTTTTTCATAATAATTAACTGAAAAGAGCTCAGTTGTAAGGGCTACCTGAAAAGAAGTAAGCCCTGTTCATGTGGTGTAGAGACAGTCCCCTCATCTCTGCTGTGGTGTGTGTTGATCAAAAGGCCCTTTTGTGAGTTCTTGCCTGTGACCCACTGTCAATAAATATCAGGAATTCCAGGGTTCTCCATGGCTTTAAATAAACACAAAATTAATTATAATTTCAGTTCTTAGTATTTAGAAGAGAAGGGGATGGAGAGAAGGGGGAGTGACAGTTTAGCTGGCCTCAAATGTCAAGAGGGAGATGTTTTTTAGGCAGGAGTTTCCTACAAATTAAATTTCCTTCTGTTTGGGGAATCCAGCAAAATATGAGCACTTAGAATTGATTTATTTCTAGATCGAACTGTCAAACAGGACCAGTTTACCCTTCAGTGGGAGAGTCCTTGACACAAACAGAAGCCAGTGTGAACACTTCATCTAAGCTAATGTCCAAATTGTTGACTCAATTTACTTTGCAAGAAAATCGCTCTCAAAAATTACCGTTGTACAAAATAAGAAATATTTGCAGACTTTAAGCATTAGCAAGATTTAGCTCACAAAAAAGTAAACTTAATTTAAAACCTACTTGTGTAATTAAAAGCTAAAAAACAAGTAAACATACAAAGCACAATTTTTCTGTCTCAAACTGACATATGAACACATCACTAAAGGGTTCTAAATGTTTTGAGTTGTTATGGAAAATACTGACTCAGAGTTTTAAAATGACTTGATTATTTACTAAGAACTGCCTTTGGGAAGAAAGGAAACAGAACTTGAAAGCAGATAGCTACCCGTTCTTTAGTTCCTTAACACATCAAAAGTGCAGTTTTCCTTTATATGGGAATAAAAATCTAAGTTCCTTTCCAATAATCTGTGGCCAAGAGGGAAAGGGAAATTTGTGACATTCAAGGGCTGTGAGACCTTATGACACTCAGATAAGGCACTTAGCAAAGGGGAGTAAAAACCTTAGTCTGTTGAATTTGTAACCATTTCTCTAACTGGCATCATGCAGGATATGTATCTGTATCTACTTTGAGACCTGCTTTCTTCTTCATCATTGGTTCTCCCAGGCACTGGTAATTTCAAAATGAAAACAATATATGTACCTGTGACCTTCCAGGAGCAAGAAAACAAGGAATTCTAGGACCTGCTTCTCCCAAAGATGACTTACTCATCTCTCATACATCCCTCCTGAGCCTCTAGACAATATCAGAGACGGAATCAAAATTTTCTGGAAAATATCTAACATGTGTTGACAGACAGTATGTTATGCTAACCAGAAAAAAAAAAAAGGCAATATGTGCCAATGGCCATTATATTAAATTGCATTCTTGAGTTTTATTTCACAAATGCTTTTGGTTTACATTGTTTATTTAGTTGCCTTATTTTTCCTTCCAAATATGAAAGATTCAAATAGGTACTCTCTGTGGGCCTGGCTCAATTTGTACTGTGTTTGCTTGCTTCAAATGCACAGAGTCTTCTATTAATACCCAATCTATCCGTTAAGCCCCAAATGCAGAAGGTGCATGGATTGTAAAGATGCTTTGCTTCTTAACATCCCAAGTGAAGGACCGTAACCTAACATTGCTTTTCTGTTATAAATCGTCCATATTTGAGGGCTATAGGTTCCCAACATCTCATGTAGTTTCCTCACTATATAATAAAAATAATGAGAGAATATATGTCTCATTTTAAACTAGTGTGCTGTTTATTGACGAGGTCACCAGTAGTGGGTTTCTCATAGTTTCTTTTAAAGGAAAAGAATGCCAGTGATTGTTAATTTCGCCAGAATTTGCTTCCCACTTGCTAAGACCTGACCTGGGAGCATAGAGGTAGGGATGGTTTTTGGAATAATTTTTAAGTATCAAGACCAAGTTAGATTTTGGTAACTTGGGGAAAATTGACTTACATAATAGAGCCACATAGAAGACAAGGAGGTGTCTTAAGATTGCTTCAGAAGAGCGTATTTTGGGGGAGGGGTCAATGACTACAAAGATCGTAAAAATTGCTTTTGCCCTCATCAGAACAGTGGTGAGAGAAATTTGTCAGAAAACATGGGGTCAGTCAGCTTGCCCCAGTCGCACAATCTTTCGTTCCCCAGAGAAAAGCTTCTAGCTTTTTCGACACTGGGCATCTTGCAGTTGCCTGCATATAATTACTGAAGGATGCAGTTTTTATCCACTTAGAAAGATATAAATAATTCAAAGCAAAGAATATTTGTCACTGCTTGGCTTCTTTAATTGCTAATAAAATATGGTCTATGAAATTTTCTCATTCACTGATCCTGGAGTGAAATTAAATCTGGAAGTTGGATGCCTACATGGAGAACCCATAATATTTACACAATTCTTACTTAAAGTACCTTAGCAGTTAATCAGAGATTTCATTTGTTCTAGATTCCTGACCAGACTAACTATGACAGTTCTTTTTTCCATGGAAGAAAGAGATTTTAGAACTTATTGAAAATACAAGCAATAAAACTTTTCTAAATAATGTCTTTTGAGATTTTCAGGATCTGGATACACTTCATAATAATAATAATAATAATAAAACATGTAGTACTTACTATATTCCAAACACTCTTTCAGATGTTTTTAATATACTATGTTAACTTATTTAATCTTCACAACAATTATATGAGATTGATACTATTATAATCTCTACTTTAAAGATAAGGAAATTGAAAAATCAGTAAAATAACATGATCAAGATGGCACAGTTATTAAATAATACAACCTGAATTTGAACCCAGGCAGTTAGATTCTTGAGTTTAGGTCCTTAGAATAACCTTGTTACTGGGACACCTGGGTGGCTCAGTGGGTTAAGCAGCTGCCTTCGGCTCAGGTCATGATCCCAGCATCCTGGGATCGAGTCCCACATCAGGCTCCTTGCTGGGCGGGGAGACTGCCTCTCCCTCTGCCTCTGCCTGTGCTTGCTTTCACTCTCTCTCTCTCTCTGACAAATAAATAAAATCTCTCTAAAAAAAAAAAAAAGAGTAACCTTGTTATTATATCCTTCTGTATTTTTGCCATTTATCAACATATGTATCTTGACTTAAAACAACTGTCAGGATTTAGCCTGGACATAATTATTCTAAAATATTTCTTCTAAAGTCAACCCCTCCTAGTATTAAAATCTAATTTTTTTGTAGTATTAAAATCTAATTAATAAAAGCTAAGGATTTGTTGGATTCACTATTAGTAAGGCATATGTGAATATTTGATATTTTACTCTATTGACAAATAAGAGCATCTATTATGATAGATCTTGAAAAAGCGATCTATAAATATTACATCCTGGGCTTTCTTTTATTTACCCATTTTTTTTGATGATTTCAAACAAAGTGATGACTATCATTCATAGGTAATCTGGTTTTGAATCATGACAAGTATGTATACATACATAGCCAGGAGGTTCAGGTCAGAATTTGTTTCTCTAGTGAGTGGGCCAACACATCCACCTTTGTGCAAAATTCAAGCCTCATGTCTCCTCTGTGTATCTTAAGGTTCTTTTTCTAAAACTCAATGATCCGTATAAGTTTCTTCTTTTTTTTTAAAGATTTTATTTATTTATTTGGCAGAGAGAGAGAGTACAAGAAGGGGAGCGACAAGCAGAAGGAAAAGGAGAAGCAGGCTCCCCATGAGCAGAGAGCCCTACATGGGGCTCAATCCCAGGAACCTGAGATCATGATTTAAGCCAAAGGCAGACACTTAACTGACTGAGCCACCCAGGCACCCCAATAATCCATATACTTTTCAACATATGTTAGCTCTTTATTTGTACTTTTCCCTCATTTAGCTGCATTCTGGAGGAGTTATTATCAAAATAAATACAACCAATTTTCATGCATATCTACCTTATTGAGTCTTTCTTTTTTGTAAGATATTTTTTAAAAATTTCTTTATTTATTAGAGAGAGAGGTTGAGAGAGAGATCATGCATAAGCATGAGGAGGAGCAGAGGGAGAAGGAGACAAGCAGACTCCCCATTGAGTGAGGAGCCTGAGACAAGGCTCTATCTCAGGACCCTGAGATCACAACCTGAGCCAAAACCAAAAGTCAGACACTAATAACTGACTGAGCCATGCAGACATCCCTATTGGTTAGATATTTTTATGAAATTAATTCTGTTTATGCTAGATTATTTTATTTATGATTATTTTGGTTCATTTTACTTTATTTTTTTAAATATTTTATTTATTTATTTGACAGAGGGAGAGAGATCACAAGTAGGCAGAGAGGCAGAAGCGGGGAGAGAGAGAGGGGGAAGCAGGCTCTCCGCTGAGCAGAGAGCCTGATGCGGGGCTAGATCCCAGGACCCTGGGATCATGACCTGAGCTGAAGGCAGCCGCTTAACCAACTGAGCCACCCAGGTGCCCCATCTTGGTTCATTTTAATTAATTAAACTTTCCCCTTTTTCTTGCCTTAAAACTATTTTTATTTGGTATGTTCATTCTTCATTTCCATCAGCACATGAGTAAACATAATGAGTTTCTGGAAATTTTAAGAATGATCTTTATCCATCTGTGTGTGTTTTGGATTTTTTTTTTTGTTTTAAAAATGACACTATAGATGGAAATTTTAGTTCCCCTTTGGTAGATAAGGCAATATGTGTGTTTAAAAATACAAATTTTATAAAATATACATATTATCAAATGAAGGCTCAAATGCAAAAGTATTTAGAAAAGTAAAATAAGTAATCCAGGATTTAGAAGGAGTGACTCCACATTTAAAAACAGAATTACATGTAAAAGAAAACAAAAAACATAATTATCATAATACTGAGTTTACAGTTAGTCTGTTCAACTTGGAAAAACAGACTATTTCCTTTCCTTTTCAGATTGGGTTGTAGAGGGACATGAAATACTTTGGATCCCAAGTACAAACAAGAGCAATAAAGGATTAAAATAAAATTTTTAATTTTTTATGGGATGAGAGAAGAAGGATAGATCCAAAGACACCTTAGGAGACTGAATTCCAGAGAAAGACAAACTCCTGATAGATGTGTAGAGAGTCATGAAAGCTTTTGTGCCTGGAAACAGTTAAGGGGAGAAGCCAGCCTGTATTCAACTGGAATATTTTACAGGGATGCAGAAAAACTGGCCATGTTTTTGATCATAGAATACCCTAGCAGGATATATTTGGCTCTAGAAGGACTCTAAATAAAAAATAAATCTCTTAATCCTGGAATTCTCTGCCCAGCTCCACACACTGCAGGGTTTTGTCAAAACAATAATTCAGGAAAGACTAAAAGTAGACAATTCAGAGCCAGAGTTGCTTGGATTTTAGGTCCTTAAAAGAATTAATTAAAAATAAAATGCAACCAAACAACTTGAAGGTAGCTAAAACCCTTCTCGGTTAATAAATAAATAAATAACCAAAGTGTTCCATCCCTCAGTGGCATCACTGAGAAGAACTTAATCTAAATAAAACTGTGGCAAAGAGATGAAATTAATGTACTGAAATTTGCAGCTGGATACTACTTCTAGTCATATCTAGAAGAAATATGAATGACTATCATATCACCTCAGCTTACCTGCATTTCCTGGGAAAAGAATAAAAAGAAACAAAACCAAACCAAATATATTTTCTCTCCACTGTTCTATACACAACATCTGAAATACAGTAAAGCTTGAGCATATGAAGAAGCAGAAAAGATGCACTGATAGTCAAGAGTTAAAAGACTCGATAGAAGCAAACCCACATACGACACATTGTTTAGAAGTATGTGACCAGAAATTTAAAACAGCCACCAGAAATATATTAAAGAACTAACAGGAAAACATGCATATAACAAGAGAAGAAATGAGGGTTTCAAAATGGAAATTGGAGATGTGAAAATAACCAGGTGGCAATACTGGAATTGAAAAATATAATAAATGAAATAAAAAATTTTCACTGACAAGTTAGTCAGACACTAATCACTGACAAGCTAATTCCTAGATAAGATTTTGAAGACAGATCAATACAAATGCTTCAAACAGAAGCAGAAAGAGATATATAAGACTGACCAAAAAAATGATCATGGTATCAGTGATCTGTGATTCTATATTAAGTGGGTGAATATATATGTAATTGGGGGTCAAAAAAATTTAAAAAGAGGTAAAAGGATAAAAAATATATAAAGAAATTGTGGCCAAAATTTTCTATATTTGGCAAAAACTTAACCCATAGCTATTGAAAGATCTCAATTACCAATCAGAATAAATATAAGCAAAACTGCATTTGGGAACATTGTAGTTAAACTTCTGAAATCTAAAATAAATAGACTATCTTAAAAACAGCCTGAAAGGATGAAGAAAAACAAACAATAAAACAACTACAAGAAGAATTATTGATGTTTCATCAGAGATTATGGAAACTGAAAGACAATGGAATAAAAGACTTGGAAGTAGAAGAAAGGGGGGAAAAATAAGGAAAAAAGAGAAAGGAAAACTTTTATCACAGAGTTCAGTTCCAAAGAAAAATTTTCCAAAAATGATAGCATACCTTTACTACAAAAAAAAAAATGCTAAACGAACTACTTCAAGCTGAATGAAAGTTATACCCAATTTGAACTCCAATCTACAGGATTGAATTAAGATCATTGGAAATCTTAATTATGTGGGTAAATATAGCTGATTTAATTCTCTTGTTGTCTTTATTTTTTTTTGAAAGATTTTAGTTATTTATTTGACAGAGATCACAAGTAGGCAGAGAGGCAGGCAGAGAGAGAGAGGAGGAAGCAGGCTCCCCACTGAGAGGAAGCAGGCTCCCCACTCCCCCGATGCGGGGCTCGATCCCAAGACCCTGGGATCATGACCTGAGCCGAAGGCAGAGGCTTTAACCCACTGAGCCACCCAGGCGCCCCTCTCTTAGTGTCTTTAAAGAACAACTAGCAGTTAAGCATATACTGTGGGGTTTTATCATTATAAAATCATTAAGAACAATGAAGGGGAGGATAAAATTACACATTTCTAAGATTCTGATATTCTGTGAAGGAATATAGTATTAATGTAAGGCAAACTAGGGTAAAATAAGGTGTATTGAAGTCCCTAGAACAATCTTTTTTCTTAAAAAATTCCATAAACAGAAGCCTCATGAATGAAAAACCAAGGCTATAAATATAAAACAAATAGTAGTCTGGTAGACTTCAACTATGTCAATAATTATATTAAGTGCAAATGTATTAGATACTCCAATTAAAGTCACAGATCATTTAGGGATAGAAACCCAGGATTTAAATATGGATTCTAGTCTGTGCTCTGTAAAGAATACTAGTATATTTTTTTTACTCTCAGTTCCTTTATCTGTGACAAGGGGGGAGGCAAATTTGTCTTACAGAAAATGGGGAGGTCCTTGGCATATAATACATGTTCAAGAAATTTATTAATGAAGGAAAGTAAATATGAATATGAAAATGTTGATTATGCATACAAAAATTAAAGTAAAAGTCATGGTGAACTTTTTTGTTTGGTTGGTTGGTTGTTGTTTTGCTTGCAAACAGACTGCTTTTAACACCAAAAGATGTAGCTACAGAGATTAAAATAGTGACAAGGAAAATAACCAAAAGAGAAAAAAGGCTTTTCTGACATGGCAACAAGTCTTGATGCTGGAAATTGTGGAGAAGAGATTATCTTCCCAGCACGAGCTGTAAAGGACTATAAAAATCTGCAGTGGCATTCATAGCCATAGGCATATGTAGAGTTGGACTCTATTCAAAGCAGCACTTCCAGCAGTGCACATATTTGTGATGCAGGAGGAAATCACAGTGTCCTCAGGAGAAGGAAAGTTGACACAATGGACTTGACCTACAACTTTCAGGATTTATTGCAGATAACTATGTTTACTTAGTCACCACTTGCTACTTGGGTAGCTAAATTCCATAGCTTAGAGGCAAGGAGCTAATCTGAAATGCTTGAAAATTTTGAGTAAGTTCATTGAAGAGTGACATACTTCTTTTCTGAAAGAACTTTATACCTATAATTATTAGCTTAGGAACATGTAAAAAATTAGTCTTCATTTTTCAATTACTGAATTGTTGACAGTTGGTAGCAATAATTTTGTCAAGCTTATTGTTTAAATATTTGGACTTCAAGGCTTTAAACAATTAGAAATTTTCTTTTTATTTATTATTGTTTTTAGAAGATTTATTTATTTGAGAGGGTGAGAGCATGAGTGAGCAGGGTTAGGGGCAGGGGGGAGAGAGAGAATCCCAAACAAACTCCATGCTGAGCACAGACCCGAACATAAAGGCTGATCTTACAACCCTGGGATCATGACCTGAGCTGGAACAAAGAGTCAGATGCTCAATTGGCTGAGCCACCCAGACACCCTAAAACTTTTTTTAAAAATCATTTTTATAAAGTCTAGTAAAAACCAGATGAATGTGTAGGAACAAAATACATTTTGGTATCTCAATTTTTTTCTCTAATTTCTGAACACTTTATATTTTTAGTGACATTTACATAGGCTATGACTTATCATGGGTGATACTTATCATTTTGGAGTTTTTTCTTCTTGTAAAATTTTAAATAACAAAGTAGATATTCTAATGTGTCTTTATGAGGTGTGATAAATTTTCTATACAGCTTTAAAGATTCATGATCTATATAACATTAAATAAATTTAATAGATTTAAAAATAAAAAGAATCTTTAAAGTTTATTTTGTTTAATACAAATATTAGTATAACAAGCAAGTTTATAAGACTAGAATATGTTTAAACTTAATCTCTATAATTCTGCCTAATATTATTATTTAGAATTCATATTGGTTAGCTCAAAAATAATGTAGTATTCTTAAAGTTATGTAGCTTATGTATTTTCTCTTATTTTTGTAATAGTTATTTTATTTCCATATTTAACTATTTTAATATTTTATTCAATATTATCATTCAAACAACAGTATTCACAAAAATCATTTATTTTTCTCATGCAGTAATAATCATTATACTTTAATTATGAACAAGAGACTTGAAATATTAAAAAAATAAGATTTTTTAGGTCAGACCATAACTAGAATATTTACCAAATTTATGCAGGAAGAGTCAGATATTACTAACAAATCTAAATAAAATGCCTTGTTCATATTCCTAATACTTTCTCTGTTTAAGATTTTGTGATCACATATGCTATCATGGATCATTACTCATGCAAAAATCAGACCAGGTAGGCAGAATGGCATTGAAATAGGCATCCAGATCTTCAAACTTCTGAATGATGAGACCAAAAGTGAACCTAAGAGTAGATTCTGGCCAAATCTGTGACCAAAGTCAAGCCTTCTGTGATCCTCTAATATAATAAGCCCTGATAAAACATTAATGAAGTATGTACTTTTAAAAAAATATATATTTTATTTATTTATTTGACAGACAGAGATCACAAGTAGGCAGAGAGTCAGACGGTGGGTTGTGGGGGGAAGCAGGCTCCCTGATGAGTGGAGAGTCCAATGCGGGGTTCGATCCCAGGACACTGGGATCATGACCAGAGCAGAAAGTAGAGGCTTTAACCCACTGAGCCACCCAGGCACCCCTGAAAGTATGTACTTTAAAAATTGTGTTGAGAAACATCTAATTCAACCTAGCAACTACATACATATGCTCTGATACCAGGACCATGGCAAAATTAGTAACTCCCCTAGGTCAAGATTAATTTGAATCTAGCATACGCTAGATATATACCAATATGAATATATATACCAATACTTCATGTGGATGTATCAAAAAGTTGGTTGCATTACTGAATGTAGTTTGAGCTAAACTTTCTGCTACTTGTATAGTCAAAAGAATCATAATAAAAGGGAAGATTTTGCAAATATAAAACATTATGGTAATAAGATAATATAGGAAACAGAGCTTATGATTAAAATCAAAAGGGAATTTGTTCTTTAGTTAAGATATTTTATTCATAAAGTTACAGGGGCATACTCACCCTCAAGGGAAAGTAAAATTAAATGGACATTCTCGCCTATAAGGGAAAATAACACATTTTCTTTAGGATTTGGGGGGATGGGAAGGTAAAGCCTAGATTACCAATTAATTGATGCCCATTTTTTTATTTTAAGAACTTCACCTATATAAAATCTTTCTAATATACAGCAGTGTTAAAGGAAATAGAAAGGGTAAGATATCTCATGTCAAGCAAGAATGAGAAACCACTATAATCCCAGATCTGAAGAGCAAGAATGAAGTAGGAATAGTTAATAGAACCTGGTGAAACCTATAGGCTAAAAGAGGGTTGCCTGACAGGAGCTAAGGTTTTAACTGGAGGAATGTAGCCACTGCCAAACTAAAGAGGGGATCTAGACAACTAGGGATGCCAAGTTGTCCAGTGAAATGGTTACTTCCTTTTCATCAGCTCTAATCAGCACGGCCAACGTGATGGGCTAGAGCGATGTCGAGTAGAAGAGAAGGGCAATAAGTTCCCTGCATACTAGACAATAACAGAAGGCTGGGGATTTGATAGGACCTTGAGGTGGGATTGTAAAAATTATATTTCTAGTCCTGCTAGGAGAAATAAAACTGGTTCTGATGATTTATTATTAAGAGGAAAATCATTTAACAGATTGATGGGTTCCTATCAGGTCCTGGGGATGTGTTCATTTGGTCCATTAACAACAACAACAACACATATCTGGAATAGCAGCTGCATTGGAATCACAGTCTGATAAAATTTACACTAATCTATTTTATTTCTCAAGATCTGTCTTCTATGCTGATTAGTTAGGCAAGTTAAATAGAGATATGGTAGGATGTTTCGTCCCTGAATTTTCCAAGTTCTTGATGGGGAACTTAATCTTGGAAATGCAGTATAGCTTTTAGTTTACTGTCTTGGTAGGTAGAGGCAGTCCCAGGGGCTTCCACCTGGATTTTCCAATTATAATACCCTCCACTCTACAGGTCAAGAAACCAATGTAGGCATTCTACCATTTGCTCAGTACGTCTATTTCAACAATGTAATCCAGAACTAGAAAATAACCATGGATTTTGTTTGGGAACCCCTTCAGCTTACTCATATAACTAAGCCCAAACTCCACTAATCAACTCACTTCCAAATAGTCCCATTCTAATCAGTAGACCACGATGACATTTTCTATCTCTAGATGTTAGTTGAATCAAAGCCAGTGCCCACTAGTTCTTTTCTTGAAATCCTAGTTCTTTTCTCTTTCCCTGTGCACTGCTAAATATCTAATGTTCCTTTTGGGAGATGCTAGGAAAAGTATTTGTAACATTACATTTCAGTAGTATAGTGGGGACCTTCCTTGGGGTGACTCAGTTACTCCTTTATTCAAGGGATTCTGGAACTATGAGGGAATTCAAGACTGAGAATTGTTTGATGGCATGTGACTCCCTATTGTGCTGCTTTAAATCAATCTTCTGTTTCTCAGACTTAGAGCTTTTCCACTTACACAAATCAAGTAAGACTTTAAATAGCTGCCCTCCTATTTAATTCTTAAGGACACAATGACCAATTAATTAATAATGTCAATATTCTCTGCAGGTCAAGCCATTCTGATTACTGATTTTTCTCTGATGTTCACTACAATAACTAGCCTGCCTTTGCCCTGATTACCGAATGCCAACACTTGGCCCATACTACTCCAAGACACATTATCCCCATTGAATTTAGAGAACTTGGTTTGGTAGTAGCAACTTATTCTCTCACTCTTGATGAGCAGAGAATAATTACTACAGAAGCCTTCAAGGAGGCTCACCAGTGTATTTCTTAAAGCCATAGTAAAGCTAGTGTTCTCTGGAAACTCTTACAAAACATGGTTAAAGGATGAGTGAGTAGATCTCACAATAAACCAACTTCAGAATTCTCATTTCCCTAAGCCTGTGGATATCATATGATGTAACAATTTCACTCTTACGTACATACCCAAAGGAAATGGAGATATACATTCACACAAAAAGTGGTACACACACACACACACATATAGCATTATTCATAACAACCAGTCAGTTGAAATATTCCAAATGTCCATTAATTGATGAGTAAATAAATAAAACGTGCTATAGCCACACAAGGGAATATTACTCAGCAACAGACAGTAATGAAGACCTGATGCATGCTACAATATGGAGGAGCTTTGGGAACATTATACTAAGTGAATGGATACAGTCAAAAAGGATCATGTAGTTCTATGGTTCTATTTATATGAAATGTCCAAAATAAGTAAATCTATAGAGATAGACTATTGGCTTCCTAGTGCTCGGGGAGAGGGAGAAAGGGATGGAGGAACTGGCGGGATGGTAACTAAGGAGCTGGGGTTTCATTCTGGAGTCATGACAGTATTTTAAAATCTATTGTGGTAATTGTTGCACAACTCTGTGAATATACTAAAAGTCACTGAAGTACAAGTACTTTGAGGGAATTGTATGGTAATTGGGCTATACCTCAATTAAGCTATAAGCAAACCAGGTGGTGAGGGTGAGTCTAATGAAGAAGATTCTCCGCCAGGAAATTAACCTCATTGGAGGTCATTATAGGTTTTTCAGACAAGCGGATACAATCTCATCCAATAGGGAGGAAAAGCCTGCTTCCACCGGAAAAGAGGTTTTACCAAACCAAGGTTAAGGTCTTTAATCTCATCAGAAACTGTCTGTATGACCCCATTTAATTTTCTTCAATGGCCCCACTCCTTTGATGCCCTAAATTTAACATAAGAGATACTATGAGATTTAAAAAAAAAAAAAAAAAAAAGTTTTTTTTTTTTTAATCTTAATCTTGGAGTTCCAGGAAATAAAGGTTTCTTTTAGGGCAGTCACAGAGGCTTTATGATTTATAATTGGACTTTTATCTGGGCAATTAAAGCCCTGAGCTCATCATTATCTTTTTCTTAGGTCTCCAGCATACTTAAAAGCAACCAACCAAACCCAAAGTTTTTATACCCTTTAATTCCTCTAAAATATTCTATAGCAGCAGCTGGTTTGTCATACAGAGACTTGCCTTCTAAAGACAGTTGATCATAAGTGACTATAGGTGATAATTCATATATTATTTGGCACTGCATGCCATGGACTCCCAGTTTACTATTTATCACTGCAATAAAGAAATTAATATCTTTATATGTAGTCAGGTGAGAAAACCAATTACAGGCTCCCATCTTTAAGGGTCTATTTTCCTGGACCAATTCTGGAACCAATCACAGTATTGGTTAGAATTCAATAAGGATATTAACACCATTATTAGTGTTATCAGATTTATTATATGAATTAGATCTTTTGTAATTGTGAAAGAGCAGGTAAGTGAAAGTTCAGAAAAGGAATTAGCAGAAATAGATAAAAGAGCCACTAGCCATTCCTCCCAAAGCTCTGGATATGAGACAAATTGGAAGGAATGCCAAACCACCAAAATATGCAATGGCCAAAGTGAAACTGCAAACCGGAAACTCGCGGGGAGGTCCATGGGAAGCTGTTGCATCTGTGTTATTACTGCCTGTGTTTGTAGCCAAAAATTTCATAGTGATCCCCAGGATTGCTGTTATTCAGCTGGGACAGCAATTGAGACAAATGTCTGAAAACAGAATAGAAGAGAAAGAAGCAGAATTAGCAGTTGGAAGTATCATTTCAAGATTAGCCAAGCTGACTTTAATACAATCTATCACGTTGCTCTGATTCATTGGCCATAGAGGTTTCTAGAGGAAGGAAGGGGTAGGTGGATGAAAACAGAAACAGTAAGAACAAACATCTTTCACTAGTCACACTAGGTTACTTGTTCACAATCCAGGAGCCCTTCAATCATTACTTCCTTGTGCTAAGGCTTAAAAATACTGTTTTTGGTTTTCTCACATCTGTTTTAGAGCTTAAGAGTTTCTCAGTGCACATGTGCACACACGTGCACACACACGCACACATGCTTACGTGTTGGCTATCTGAAATGAATGAATGCGTAGATAACCAAGGATTTGTTTTTCAAATCCCTCTTCCTGCTTTTTAACTTCATGTTCATGCTTTTTCTGCATCCTGCGCTGGTAATAGCCACTGGCCCTTGAGGTGAGGAACTCAGGGACCCTTCAGTGCTGCACGAGGAAAAAAAGAAAGGAAGAGTCAAGTATTGCATAATTGGGGTGGAGATCCAGCAGACCATAGAGATTAAAGATAGTGCTATTTATCCAAACAAAAATATCACAAACTTCCTATCAAAGGAAAATATGTCCTCTCCTGATGTGTTGTGGAGAAGTGGCCACCAGGAGCCATGGTTTTGCCTAGGGAAGGATAAAATTAAGGAGTGGGTGATCTATGAATTAGAAGCAGAAGAAAGATAAATTGTTATAAAGTCAGGTTGTATGGATATCAGACATCAGAGCATTTAAGAGGTCAATGACTCCTTCATTTTGATGAATTCATTGACTTTACTAAATAAATAAAAACCTAAAAATAAAAAAAAGAATGGCTGATACTCAATGATTATTTACATATGGAAAATTATTTTGGAATATTTTGATAAAATAAGTGAGAGATTACAGAGTCCTGATTTGGACTCATATGAAGAATACATTCTTTTGTCTTCTTTAAATTTGTTTATCAAAGCATTAGAAAAAATTCACATAAAATTAGTCAAATATGAGATGAAAGAAATAACGTGATTGATATAATTAAATAAACTTATTGCAGTGTCCTTGTCCAGTTCCCACATCACTAATTGGGCCACCTGTGGAGGTGTTAACCATTCTCTCTCTCTCTGTTTTATATTTTTAAACGATTTTATTTATTTACTTACTTACTTACTTATTCATTTGTTTATTTATTTTTGAGAGAGAAAGAGCATGCACATGCAAGCAGGGGGAGCAGCAGAGGAAGAGGGAGAAGCAGGCTCATTGCTAAGTAAGAAGCCAATGTGGGAATCGATCCCAGGACCCTGGGATCATGACCTGAGCCAAAGGCAGACATTTAACTGACTGAGCCACCCAGTTGTCCCCTGAGCTTTATCCACTCTTAAATGAACTTTTGCATGTTAGTGTGTTCAGTCTGCTTTCAAGGATTCAAACCATATTTAAAGTCCTATCTATATTTTACAACTGCTTCATTAAGGCCTATTTATATTTTATAACAGGCCATCTTTCTAAAGACTCTTCAAATAGACAAAAAATAAAACTTCAAAAAGCTGACAAAGATTTTAGAATGTTCCATCAACAAGACAGACTGGTAGGGACAACACTTAAAGGTTGCAAAATGATGAAGTAGTAAATAACTTAGGATGTTGTGGGAGCAGGTCTTTCCCCAAAGATTAGGTCCTGCAACTTTAAAATGTTGTTCAATAACAGAGTATAATTGTCCAGGAATAGTTTCATTTTGTTGAGTAACATTGCAGATATACAGTCTGAAGTTGGTGAAAAGGTTAAAATCACATAAAGGGTTTTTGGCTATAACAGAAATATCCAATAATTACCAATAATCTTTGTTCATAACATCTGTGGCCTCTACCACAATGCAGTGACATTTGATGTCTGGTATATTTATTTGATCTGCTACTTCAAAAGGATCTCCAATTATTTTGATCAATTCTTTTGGATAAAAAGTTGCATGTTGTCCATTTTGACATTTTCCCAGCCCTTGTGCAAAAATAAATCAATTCAGCAATTAACTTGAAGTTACCCATGAAGTTGTCATTATTTAAAGATTGCACCTTTGCATGTAATTTCTTTTTTTTTTAAGATTTTATTTATTTATTTATTTGACAGAGAGAGAGAGAGAGATCACAAGTAGGCAGAGAGGCAGGCAGAGAGAGAGAGGGAGGGAAGCAGGCTCCCTGCCAAGCAGAGAGCCCGACGTGGGGCTCGATCCCAGGACCCTGAGATCATGACCTGAGCCGAAGGCAGAGGCTCAACCCACTGAGCCACCCAGGGACCCCTGCATGTAATTTCTGAAGGACAGATCACTTTAACTTAAAAACACATTAACTGTAACTGCTTACTTAAAAGAGATACTGTTCTTTCTTGCGTTTAAGACATCGTCCTGGTACATTTTAATTTATTTACATGAACCAAATAAACAGGTGCTTAATCTTTGTGGCATATTCTTGAAGGCTTTTAATATATTCATCAAGAAAATCTGAGTTATTAAGTAGCATTGGTCTTGTTAAGAGTTCTTTAAAAATAAAATGTTATATATGACCTCTATGCAGTCTTGCATTGGGTAATCAGGATCACATAAGTGTTTGGCTACTCTCAATTTTCTTAATTTTTTGTTTGAGAAACATCTGTTTTGAATACAATAAATTCTGTGATGCACTGTAAATATTACTGGGCTCTAGTTTTAGAAAAATATCTAATGTCTTTTAAACAGGGTTGAATGACATCATTTCTCATTGTGACAAGCCAAGATAAAAAATCATGGTACTTATTTAAGTCAATGGATTCATCAAAATGAAGGCGTCATTGACCTCTTAGATGTTCTGATGGCTGATGTCCATATAAACTGACTTTATAGCAATTTCATCTTCTGCTGTTTGTTTCCATGATTCTCCTGATCTTCCTTATCTCTTCTTGTCATTTTCATAATTTATATTTTCTGGGCTACTATGATTCTACTTCTTGTCCTCATGATTTTTGCCAGGTTTTACTTTAAGTACTTATGAAGTAAGGGTTTTTGATATATAAAATTTTCATTCTTTTTTCTTCTAAGTTATGTTTTTGGCTTCCACAGGACATTTTCTTCCTGACATAATTGAATTTGGATTAAAAAAATCAGTAATTCTGAAAAAGTACAAAAATTAAGTGGAAGTGAAAACATACCCAACAGCAATTTAAATTACTTTAAATTGTCACTCTATTGTCTTGGGATAGTTGTAAACTCACATCACTCTTCCACAACTCGCATTGTTTATTATTTAAGTAGGTAGGTGTTCTGTTACTCTCACACTTGCTTCTTTAGCCAGTTTTATTGCATCAGTGGCAAACTGACATGCTGTTCCACTAGGAACCACCTGACTGTCAGGACAAGATGCATCAGAGATTCTAAAACACAATTCAGAATTCTTAAGATGTATAAAATGTGACTTTATTTACAGGCATATTGTGGGTTTTCTTGTTTTGTTTTGTTGTTTTGTTTTTTGGTATTCCATAAGTTTGTGACTTACAAACACAGAGATTCTGACAAATGTTAGTTATGTATTTCTGTTCAGAAAGGAAAAACAAAGTATGGTACATTTATAATTGCACATCCTACTGTGCCTGTTGAGACTATTTCCTAAAGGAGAGAAGATCTATTTTGACTAGATACCAATGAGAAACAAATCCTACACCTATAATTTTTATACGTTTGTTGTGTAAGAATTGTCCACAGACTACCTTCTGGCTCTGTGCATTTCAGAATTTTGTTTCTCCTCCACTATCCACATACTTTCAGTGGTGTGTGTCATAGGATATATTAATATCACCAAAGAATTCATGGCTCTGATCTTTATGAAGGGAAACCAGGAGAATCGGTACTGAGTGACAGGAATATATGCAGAAACCTTTCCTACTCTGGGTTCACTGGCAATGGCTTCACTCTGTATGTATGTGACTGCACACCACAAAAATATATCCCAGTAACCCAAACTAAATATATTTCCAAATGAATGTCCCTTTGTCGACTAACTATAAAAACATGGGTTGCTATTCCAATGTCACCAAACACAGGGAAAGTATGTTAGAACAGAGTTGTAATGGAAAAATCGAGCAGGTTTAAGGGAAGGTAGTTAATATAGCTTACTTTTTCAAATTAGACAAAGACTGGTGACCAAAAGAGCACAGTGCTAGGGCTTCTGCAAGACCTGGCTAGTATTAGTGTAAGCAAAGGGTCCTGCAGCTGAAGTTTCACTGGCTTCATGGTATATCCGTCTCTGCTCAAAATTCTTTTAGCTTCTGTTTTCAGCTTCCATCTGAGTAGAAACATTAAATGATGTCTCATGAACCAAGGTGGAATCAGTCTAACCACACAGATCTGAGGACTCTGTACTGACAACTTTTATGGGGAATACCAAGGATGTTTTAGTCACAGGGGTTTCCAAGTCCTCAGCCAAAGCAGCATTTCTTTCAAGCACGCCCCTGCCGCCCTCTCTACTTTTTTTTTTTTTAACCACACTAAAGTGAAGTGGGTGTCTTGGGTCCCTCTTGCCCTTGCAAGAGCCCATTGTCAATGAACAAATTTTACACCTTCTCACATTCGATGCAAGGAGTGGAGGACTGGGGCAGTGGGGGAAACAAAACAAAGCAACCAGGATTCTGGGAAAAGGACAAATGCTCCCATTTTTATTATAAAAAATTGACCTATTATACCTGTGTCTATTTCCCTTCGTCCATTTCTCTTGGAAACAACTCCTTTAGGCCAAGGCATGATTCCAAATACCAGCTCCCAGAGGCCAGGTGTCTACTGCATAGCTAAGCAGTGACTCAAAGCCACTTGATACAATTATAGAAAGTGACACCAACTCACTGATCAAGCTGGAAATTTCTACCAATATTGTATTCCTCTGAACTGAGATTTAGTCTTCTAGAACATTCTCACTGAAGCACTTCTAAAAGCAGAGAAGAGGGCCCGTGTCACAAACCTCTCCACACACACCCCACGCCCACAGCAGTATGGACTGCGATCTTTGCATAAAATAAACTCACTTCAAATTATTCTTTTTTATAAATCTAAATTTACATAGTACTGAAATGTTTTATATAAAAGTGTTTCCTCACATATGTTTTTAATATTATTAGTGTTATCTCTCCACTCCTACATAGATAGAAGCCCCACATGGGAAAGGGTACTTACTTCCATTTGAGACATCCCAAGTACCTAAACCAGTGCCTGGGTCAAAGCAGACACTTCTGTTGAGGAATACAATATTCAAGTAAGGTTCATGCTCCAGAGAGATGTACTATGTTTACTCTGTGGATTGTCAGACCTGTGGTTCCAACCCTCTGTGTCTGTGCAAACATAGGGCAGCTATGCCGTGTCTCTAGAAGGCATCAATTAAAATATTTTCCTGTTACTAGTGAGATAAGATTTTAATACAGATTAACCGAAGCTAGATGTCAACTGACAGGACCTTGAAGGCATATGACACAGAGGAGCTATTAATATGGAAGTCAGGATCCAAAAAAGCCCAAAGTAGGGATGGAGGTATTAAAATAATGTACAGTCACCTCCCAATTATTTGCTTGTTTCAACATTTCAGGCAATAGTTCTTTTTTGGTCTGATTACAGCATTTTCCACAATTCATAATCTCATTCCGGAAGCTGGAAGCTTATCTTCTTGAGTCCATCCATATCTTTGAAGCTGAAATTGGAAATTCTGACTGTGATCTGAACAAAGTTCCACAGTTGATTTGCCGTTTTCTCTGAAGCAAAGCCAGTGGAGAAATCCCACGCTGCAGACTTTGTCTTTTCTTTCTAATTTATTAACCATTTTGACTCTGTCCGGAAAAGCTTACACCATGGTTTGTCCCTAACACTGAAATCCTTGAGTCAACTGAAACTTTAAGTACCTTCCAATTTGGAAAAATTTAAAGTTTGGTTATAATGAAACTCTAAATTTGACTCTAGATAGTCTCTTGATTCAGGAATGCAGGACACAAAGGATCCTTTCCCTTAACTGAAAACCAAATGCCACTGTGATCTGACCTCAACATGTATAAGAATTTCTGCTATTTGTCCACATGGTAAAGCAGGACTGCACCTAGACTATTCCATGGTAGTAGTTAAATTTTATCCACACACAAACATTGCATTTCAAGTCTCATGCATTTCGGAAACAAGTCTGTTATGTTTTGTTATGTTCCAACTTGATTATTGGTGTGCTGATTTTAAGGTTAAATATACCATTAATTAGAGAGAAGGCTAATTGGTCTAATTTGGAGAAATGCTGATAATCAAATTTGTATAACTTCTTGTATTACAAATGACATTTTGAAACAGTTTCCAACTTTTAATTATGGTGAGCTTGCATTTCAAAAAACTAAGTTTTTTTTTTTTTTTATTGTTTCTTTTGTAACCAAAACTTTTACCCCAAGTCTACCTAGGAAGAAAAGGGATCAGTGGATTTCTTTTTTTTTTTTTTAATTTTTTTATTCCTCTGTCTCTATTTACCAAAAAGATATGTATTCAGGATGGAGAAGGTGTGGACTTGGGGTGACACAAGGCCTCTCCTAGAGTGATGTAATGATGGTTTGATAAGTCCCAGTAGCTTTCCTTGGTAGATGAGTGAAGAGTAAGGATGAATACTATTCATTTGCCATTCCAGAAATGTATATTGACTGCTGACCAGAGGTCAGGCTGTGTTCTAGGAACTAGGGGTAGCAGTAGTACACAAATATATCTTTGCCTTTCTGAGACTTGCAAAATAGTGGAGACAGAAAGCATGTCTATAGATAAACATATGCATGTAAAAAATATACATTAGATAAATGTGTAGAGAAAATTCACATGTAGCTAATATATATTACATGATTTCAACATTATGGGGTGAAAGCAATTTGTGAATTGGTCCAAGATTTATGCCTCTATTGGAGGAAGCAAAGAGAAGGCTAGATCAGCATGACACAACAGAAATAAAATGTGAGCCCTGAAGGTGAGACACATGGAATATTACATTTTCCTATAGCTACATTAGAACAAAATAAGAAGAAGAGATAGAATTAATTTTAAGTTTATATGTTACTTAACTCAATGAATTCAAAATATCATTCAGAACAAGTCAATATATTTAAAGTGTATGAAATATTTTACACTCTCTTTTTGTACTAAATCTTCAAAATCCAGTGTATATTTTACACCCAAACACTTCTCAATTGAGAATAGACCCATTTCAATTATTCAACAGCCATGTGTGCCCACTAGCGGCTGTACCACAAAGTACAGGCTTCTGGGCTTGTAATCCAGAACGCCAGAACCTATTCTCTATCTGTTTATATTTTCTTCATACTATGACCTGTTGTCTTGAGAGATGTTTTCTGTTTATGATTTACTCCACACTTAATAAGGTATTTATTAAGCAGCTGGTAGTTGCTAGGTATAATTCTAGGTGCTAGAGGCCTTGCAGTGAATAAAAACAAAAACACCTGTCCTTGGGGCACCGGGATGGCTTAGTGGGTTAAGTGTCAGATTGATTTTGGTTCAGGTCATGATGTCAGGGTCCTGGGATCAAGGCCTGCACTGGGCACTGTGCTCAGTGGAGAGTCGGCTTAAGACTCTTTCTGCCTCTCCGCCTCCCCCTGCACTGTTCTCTTTCTCTCTAAAATAAGTAAATCTTTAAAAACAAACAAGACAAGAATGCCTGTCCTTAATAAGAGCTTACCTTCTAGTGGTCATTGTTATTTTGGACAATCTCAGCTCCCAAATTATATGTAAGAGTTTTAACCCTTCTCTGCTAGTTTATTAGACAGATTTCATAAGATGATATGTAGTCTTACTAAAGCCAGAACCTCACTTTAAATTTCATAATTTCCGGGGCACCTGGGTAGCTCAGTGGGTTAAAGCCTTTGCCTTCGGCTCAGGTCATGATCCCAGAGTCCTGGGATCAAGTCCCGCATCGGGCTCTCTGCTCAGCAGGGAGCCTGCTTCCCTTCCTCTCTCTCTGCCTGCCTCTCTGCCCACTTGTGATCTCTGTCAGATAAATAAACAAAATCTTTAAAAAAATTTTATAATTTCCATACATAAAACCACAATAATTATATTTCCATCTTTTATCACTCTGAATCAAAAGGGTACTTGTCACAGATGGTGGTGAGTAGAAAAAAAGTCAAAGGCAGGTTGAAAAAATGAGACCTATTGCCCCAAACTTTCTCTGCTGTCCTTGCAGCAATCTGCTATTTTTGGTGTATCTTCTCTTTATTCAAAATTGATTGAAGAAAGCATGGCAGCTTTCTTGCTCTGGGAAACTGATTTTCATCTTCTTTCCTACTCACAATCACCTTTGCTATCCTAAATACCCAATCAAATAAACAAGAAAAAAAAAGTTCCCCAAATCTACTCACCTACCAGTAGCCCAGTAATGGAGGGAAACAGGTGTTCAACTGTGTTTGCTTTTTTTTTTCCATCTGCTTTTGTTTTTTTGAAAGTTGGCCTCCTGTAAAGAAAAAGTTGTTAATGTAACTTGAAGAAACCTTTTGAGGCTGGGCTTGTTCTGTTTCCAAGAAATGATTCTCAATCTTGGCTGAAACCTGATTATAAGTGACAAATTCTGACACTATTTTAAAATATATATTTTATTAGTAATAAGTTACAGCAAGGTCAACAGATCAGGAGATGTTTGGCATTGAAAATGAAGTTTGTTATACTCACAGATTCGAAGGAAAGCTGTCATGCCATGCCATGGAGAGCCATATGAGGAAGCAAAAGTGTTGGTCAGGAGGCAGAGGGAGAGGGAGAATGCAGGAAAAGCTTTATGGTGGTTTCCAGGGGATGCAATGAATGAGGCATGGTGAGCATAATTTGAATAATTTCAGCATGTTCTGGGCATAAGGGTTATCCTTACCCCTGGCCCTGGGGTGATTAGGGCAGGTAGATAGTGGCCCAGATTGTGTCCACTAAGGAGGAATTAGCGAGCCCTGGGAATGGCAGTATTTCCAGAATAAACAAGGCCTTAAGAAGTCAAACCATAGAATACAGAAAATGCATGCACAGGGAAGCAGATGCCCGGGCCAAACTCGAGAGCAATTGTATTAGTATGCCTGCAGTGGGGTCCAGGCTTTGATGTTTTTAAGATGCCCAGGGGATTTTAATGTCCAGAAAAGGCTGAGCATGAGTGGTTCAGGCATCTCTGTCTGTATGCAGCACTGATTTCTCTAGCTTTTTTATGGTTTCTTCCTGCAAAGTTAATCTAAGAACTTTCCTGTGTTGATGTGATGTTAATGTAAGTTGACTTTCTTACTTAATTTGAGGGTCATCTTTTCAATTCCTGAAAACTTCTTCAGTCCCAACCAAATGCTGCTTCAAAATAAACTTGAGTATACTCCCATGACATTGGATGTCAATAATAAGTTCGTTTTGATGTAGTGTTTAATTATGATGCAAACGTGCATGGGAAATTGGAGAGGTTGCTCCAAAACTAGTTGCAAAACCCCTTGAATTTCTGAAACCATTTAAAGCTTGGCTACCCACAGTATGGTCTGGAGACCAGAGCACAAACATTCCTTGGAAGTTCGTTACAAATCCAGATTCTCTGGCCACACCCAAGACCTACTGAAACAGATTCTGAATTTTCTCCTTCCTAAAAAGATTATTTAACTTTTCTTGCCTTAGCACTGTTTTTCTGCCCCTAAAATTATCTAATGAAAAAAGTGTGATCAATCAGCCTAAAAATATCTTAAATTCTGAGTGTTGGGGGGTCGGTGGAATTAAACCTCCAAAATTTTCTTTTGCTGAATCTCTTTTCCCCCTCTTTTGTTTTCTCTTCTCCCCTTCTCCCATTCCTGCCATCCCCCTCCCCTTCTCTGTATGCGTGTGTGTGCGTGTGTGCATATACACAGACACACAAATATACAACATAACAATACTCCTTCCTCACCCACATCCCACAGGGTGATATAATGCTCCTTTTGACAATAATTTTGATTATTTTTCTTATTTTTCTTTCTGACCAGCATGCAAACTCATCCTAAGTTCTCTGGTTCTAGCCTCTGACCACTCATTGCAGGTTTGGGGCAGAGGGGAACCAGCCCTCATCCCGCTTCACTCTGTATTCACACATCATCCTCGCAACAGTCTTTGAGCCAGTTGGTGATCCTATGGCTCAAGCAGAGCCAATCAGAGGACTTCCCTGAGACTGATATCCTTTTTCTCCACTGGGGTTTGGAGATGAGGCTTTTCCCTGCAGTGATATATTTTTCATTTTGTGGAGAGGGCCTTTTGGCAGTGGAAGAGAAAAAACAAACAAACAAACAAACAAACAATTGGAACAGTTCAAGCAGAGATAAAAGAGAATGCTGGTGAATCCTTGATACAGCTCCTTATCCCTCTGGCATTCTTTTCTTAGGTGTGGGCCAACAATTTAGTGGTTAGTTTTTGTTTTTGTTTTTGTTTTTGTTTTGTTTTGTTTTGTTTTGTTTTGTTTTCTCAAGCTTATCTGAGTGGGACTTTATCACCTGCAATTAGAGAGAGTCTCATTGAATACCAATACATTTCTATGTTGATTTTTACCCATTTCTTCTTCTGCTGGTCTCCACTTTCTGAAAACTGAGCATGTGGATAGTAGGTCTTACCTAAAAATACAGGCAAGTAAGGACTCAAGGTATTCCACCTTTAGACAAACAGAGGAAAGTGTTACTGGACCAGGTTGAGAAATAAGCTATTTTGTTCTAGACTGGCAGATTTAATTCCAGACTCTCAACATGCCACCTGCAACCTAACTGAATAGTGGGGTTGCCATAATGAATTCCTGCAAAGAGTGCAATGATCCTATTAAAACTATACTAACCCTGGGGTCAGACTGTCTGGGTTTGGATCCTGTCCGGACGACCAAACAGCTACATGAATTTTACCTTGTTTTCCATGTCTCTGTTTCTTTATCTATACACTGGGGTGACAGGGATATCATGAGGATTAATTAAATGAGTTAGTATTTTGTAAACCATTAAGGACAGTGCATGATGCAAAGTATCCTACAATCTTTGCAAAAACAAGGGAGTGGTCCATTTTTTCCCCCTAGCCTGAATCTCACACTATCTTAAAGAAGCTATTAACACTCATGGAACCCCTGGTAATCATCGGCTCTGTGTTTCCTGAAGGTCATGTGGTGGGAACACATTTAGAGAAGGGAGATCAGAAGAAGCCATGGTCTCTAGATAATCCCATTGAATTTTCCATAGAGGGAATGCCTTAGATATTTCCAGCCTTACTTTGAACGTGGGTGATACTTCAGAATTCCTTTGTGGGAAAAGAAAAATAATGTGAGCATAAAGGGGGAAATGCAGTCTAAGAAATAAAAGTGGTTTCAGCATTCTTTTGTGAAAAAGTTCAACTGAGTCTATCCTACATTCTTTTCTGAAATCAATCTAAAAAGTGTAAGCGACCCAACATTTATGTTTCATGGACAAAGTTAACACACAGACAGTAAAAAGATCCTAACAGTGATTTCTCTATCTCCTTTAAATTATTGACCTCACTGGACTTCAATCCCATGTTCCATAGTCGATAGAATTTGTCTTACTTCTTCCAACAGACTCACTCCAAATTCTAAATTAGATTATAACAAGAGAGAAAATGTCTCATTAAATGAAGTTCTGCTTTTTTTCTGAATTACTGGGTGCACATTAGATCATCACTCACTTTAAACCATTGCTAGTCATAGTCTGTGCGTGCCAGCAGCAGAATCACCTAGGAGCCTGGGAGCCACGCAGTTTAGTGTGCCCCAGTCCTAGGGTGAAAATTTGTCCTGGTTTCCTCAAACCTATCTCAGTTTTTGATCTTAGAGTCCTGCATCCTGGATATTCCTATAGTTCTAGGCTCTGGAGCCCAGACCCTGGCTGTGTTCAGTAGATGCAGGGGTTTTTCATCATACTGTCATCCTCAACTAAAATTGTGAGTTGGGCCAAGATTGACTTTGCCACCTACTAGTTTACCTTCTTTCCTTCCTGAGAATATTCTCACTTTAGTCTCCATCTCAATCATTCATTCTGTATTGTCTATCAAAGAATTCTTGATTGTGACTGGGAGATAAGGTGTTCCCTCAGAATATAAAGTATGACATTTCTTCTTCCAACTCAAATGGAAAACCATGTGGAGATACTGAGAAAGGTGACCATTCTAAAGGAATTAGACAGTGTGGCCAGCGTATTGAGGATAGAGGTCATCTGCTCTGTAGCATCCTCTCAGGATGACCTGGAGCTGGTAGATGTGACTATAGAGGTAAGTGCCAAGGAGCTTGTACTCAGAAAGGGAGCTTTACTCAAATGTTCTCCATTTCTCCTTGATGGTTGTGCTTGAATATAGACCTCATCAATGATGTCCATGCCAGAATCCTTGGAACCTGTGAGTATTAGCTTACATGGCAAGAGAGAATTTACATATGTGATTAAGTTAAGAATCTTGAGATGGGAGATAATCCTGGATTATCTATGTAGCCCCTTAAACTAATCATAAGTGTCTTTATAAGAGGGACACAGAGGAATATTTGGCAGCTGAATAAGAAAGCAAATAAATAGACTCTTCTTAAGAACCTCACCACATTGAGGAGAGTTATCTGTTTCATTCATCTACCAAATCAAAAGTTAATCTCATCCAGGAACAACCTCAAGATATCCCCAGATAATGTCTGGCCAAATATTTGGGCACCCTATGACCTACTCAAGTCGACACATAAAGTTAACTTTCACATGCACAAAATATCTGGTGCCTTGTAGGGGCCCAACAAATTCCAGTTCCCTTCATTAGAAGCCTTGCTTGGGGACATTCGGGAGGCTCAGTTGGTTCAGTGGCTGCCTTTGGCTCAGGTCATGATCCCAGGGTCCCGGGATCCAGCCCCACATCGGGCTACTAGCTTGGTGGGGAGCCTGCTTCCCGCCCCCCCTCTGCTTGCCTGCCTGCCACTCCCTTTGCTTGTGCTTGCTGTCTCTCACTATCTCTCTCTCTGTGTCAAATAAATAAATGAAGTCTTATAAATGAAGAAAAAAAAAAAGAAGTCTTTCTTGAATTGACTCAGGAAAAAACAAAATGAAAGAAGAAAAGAAAAAAAAATGTGAAAACTCAGCTAGATTAAACTGCCTTAAAACTCTAAGCATTATGTGGTGTGCCAAGTAAAATAAGTGAAAACAAAAGCCATCACTTAGTGGATACATGTCATTATACATTTGTTCAAACCCACAGAATGTACAACTCCAAGTGTAAAACCTAATGTAAACTATGGATGTCAGGTGATAATGATGTGTCCCTGTAGATTCACTGATTGTAACAAATTACTACTCTGATGTGGGATGTTGAGGGTCAAGAAAGATGTGCATGGGTCTGGAGAGGAGTAGGTAAATGGGAAATCTCTGTACTTTCTGCTTCATTTTGTTGTGAAGCTGTAAGTGCTCTAAAAATAGTCTATAAAAAACAATAACAACCAATAACTATCAAATTAAATACAAATTTCTAGAGTGTCAGAAATAAATTTCAATATGGCAAGTATCTCTTATGGGCAATGGGGTAAATAGAAGTTGCAGAAAAAACCAAGGGTCCTTTTTCTTCCCACTGTCTGCTCTCTGCACAAATGCTTATTCCTTCACAATTTCTTAATTACGTGTTAGTTGTTTTTGTTCGTTGGTTGGCTGGTTGGTTGGTTTGTTTACTAAGGGCCTCTGGCATGCATCTCCTAATCAGAATTCACAGAAGTACTCATGACCAAGATAACTTTCAACTTGGTCAATATTGCTTCAGTCCCTCACTTGGAATATTTGCTCTGCCCCAAGAACATTATCACGTCTGTGTAGCGTGTTAAAAATCACAGTATATTACATGTACATTCCTTCTTATTGATATTTAACCACAAGAAGAAGATAATGTAAGAAATATAAAATATTTTTCCTCTCATTATTAGGGGAGAAAAATATCTAAAGGAGAGTTTTTAATAATGCTGTCAATTGATAATCTTCATTTAAGTCAGAGAGTTTTAGGTTTAGTGGGCCATATAGTTTTTGTCACAAGTACAGAGCTCTGCTTGGGTGGCATGGAAGTTGTTGACAATATGTTAACAAATGAGTGTGCCTCTGCCACAATAAAAACAGGTTTGTGGGCCACATTTGGCCCATGGGCCAGTTTGCATACCTTTAATTTAATTCTTTGTACCACCCAGTACCATTTACATACTGTGCATCATCATCAAACTGAACAAATGAAATAAAGGAAATTTCCCATAACCCGAATATCTCCAATATTTTGTAGGTACCAGACATCTCTGATCTTCTTCAGAGCTTTGTAGCTACTTGGCATCATGGTAGATCTTCAAATTAAAGGAATTCAGACATTCATAAAGTTCCAGTTGTTCTCAGAACTGTGCAAATGTCTTTTTATTACCTCTTTTCATTCAGAATTTGCTATTGTCACTGCTAACAGTCATTTGGACCACCTTTCTCTTCCTGGATCTCCTTCAGACTCTCCCAGCAGCCCTGAGATTCTGGATCAATCTTTTTTACTAGAGGCTTAATAACTGACAGAATACATTTTAAGAACTTTTTGGAGTATTTTTTGTTCTCTGTAGGTGATATAACTTTCTTTTCTGTTATACACACGATGCTCTATAAATAACAGGGTAAAAGTAAAGAAGAAAATATGGAAGTGTATGATGAGGACAGGAAACAGTTATAGTTCTACCACTATATCTTAGATTTTTGAACTTGTTAGTTGGAACTCAAAATAAAATTGACATGGCATCTCAGTTGCTAGAGTATTACAGTTATGAAATTCTGAGAAGTTAAGAAATGGAAGCAACTTTCTAATTTTATCTTCAATGTAGACCACTAATTGTGTAGGTGAAACCAGGTAGTTGGTTTGTGAACCACACTTGCTCTAAAGCAAAATGAGACGTGTCACCCCTTATCAGTAGCTACTCAGATCTCTTCATATCATGTAACCCGCTTGTTCTTAGGACATCCCATTGGTATCCTTTATCTATCTATCTATCTATCTATCTATCTATCTATCTATCATCTATCTATCTATCTATCTATCTATCATCTATCTATCTATCTATCCATCTATCATCTATAATTAATCTATTTTAACTTTTATTTAAATTAAATTCTAAGACCAAGACCACATGATGAATTTGTATGACTAGACTGGAATGTATGAGAGATGCCAAAATACTGTATTTTACTTGGAAAAAGAACACTTTAAAATGAGCAGAATTAAAAATCTATTACGTCCAGGAAAGCTTTTGGTGGCTTTCCAAAATCTGGCAAATATAGAATAATTGACAAATGGAGCTTGTTTTTCCATGGAGTGTAGCAGAATGGCTGATTTAATAAATCACAGACTGAAATGTATTTTCATAAACAACTTCCTAATTCAATTCAGCATTTTAATGTCTTGTTGCTTACTTTGATTTGAGCTGTGAAGTATCCAAATCTTTTTCTACTGTTTCACATAAATAACCTTTCCCCGTGAAATTCACCCTGTGCTTCATTAATTTACTCTCCTTTGGTCAAAAAGAAAATAGAAGTTACTTCTGGCGATTCTCTCACGTGGACAAAAAGGTGCCAATTATCTTGTGTTAACTAATCAAAAGATCAAAGACACAAGAACACTGGGCTGAGAGATGCTAGTGAGGGAAGTGGGACAATAAATATCACTGAATGAACTTATTGGTAAAATTGATGGATTTTCTTCTTTTTCTTCTGGTAACAGTTGAACATAATTCAGAATCTTCTACTTGTACCCATTCACCCAAATAACATTTGGGAGTGTTAGCTGATATTTCTTT
This sequence comes from Taxidea taxus jeffersonii, assembly GCA_003697995.1. NCBI lineage: Eukaryota > Metazoa > Chordata > Mammalia > Carnivora > Mustelidae > Taxidea > Taxidea taxus. The sequence continues at coordinate 30,277 of RCUC01121603.1, read as the reverse complement.
CTACTTGTCATGTGTGTGTAACATGGATGTATACATCTGCATCCCTCTGATACTTAGAAGATTGAGGAAGTGCACTGTTTATAGAAATAGGAATTCTACTATGAAACAAACAAAAAAATTAACAACCTAGGCTATACTCAACAAAATTTACAGTTCAAAGCTAATAAGATAAATTTTTTTGAGGTAGTTAATATTTTCCTTTTTGACAAGAAGAATGTAATTTTCAGATCGTTTGATTTTTCAATTTTCCATATATTGCAGATAGTCTAAATTTTTATTGATATGTTTTCCCTCAATATGCTGAGACATCCTTATTTGATTTATTTAAAAAAATATTCTTGGGGCGCCTGGGTGGCTCAGTGGGTTAAAGCCTCTGCCTTCTGCTCAGGTCATGATCCCAGGGTCCTGGGATCGAGCCCCGCATCGGGCTCTCTGCTTGGCAGGGAGCCTGCTTCCTCCTCTCTCTATGCCTACTTGTGATCTCTGTCAAATAAATAAATAAAATCTTTAAAAAAATATTCTTCATTTTTAGGATGATAATAAAAGCTCAGTTTAGAGGAGTCATAGCCCCAACAGGCAGAGATAAAGTCCTTTCCTGTCACAAGGTAAAAGAAGAAAGGCAGGTGGGTTAGGCCCAATTATAAGTGGCTATTAATTACAAATGATTTTGTCTCTCTTCTTTTTTTTTTCTTTTTCCTCTGTCTTTTATTTTTTCCCTTTGATTGATTTTTCTTTCTTCATCATTTATTCTCTAATATTTCAGTACAAAAACCATTGCATGGGAATGTGAAAAATAAGCATCTGAAAGGTGCAAGGCTCCAGTAATCAGGACATGATTATGACAAAAAGGGCATCTTCACAAAGTTGGGGTGCAACATGGGAATAATGGCAATGGCCAAGTGAGGCTGTGTGGAAGAAAGAGGGCATCTATGGAAAGGCAAGAGCATGGATCACTCTGGCCCAGAGTAGGATGAGCAACCAAAGAAGTTTGAGGAAAGCATGTGCACAGAGGCATAGCAATCGTTCTCCCAGGTTTATTTGAGCCGAGTGTGATAAGAAGCCATCAGAGAAATTCAAATAAAAACCACACTGAGATACACTAGTTAGAATGGCCAAAGTTAACAAGACAGTAAACAGCTAGTGTTAGAGAGGATGTGGAGAAAGGGGAACCCTCTTACACTGTTGGTGGGAATGCAAGTTGGTGCAGCCACCTTAGAAAACAGTGTGGAGATTCTTTAAGAAATTAAAAATAGAGCTTCCCTATGACCCTGCAATTGCACTACTGGGTATTTACTCCAAAGATATAGATGTAGTAAACAGAAGGGCCATCTGTACCCCAATGTTCATAGCAGCAATGGCCACAGTGGCCAAACTGTGGAATGAGCCAAGATGCCCTTCAATGGACAAATGGATAAAGAATATATGGTCCATATATACTATGGAGTATTATGCCTCCATCAGAAAGGATGAATACCCAACTTTTGTATCAACATGGATGGGACTAGAGGAGATTATGCTGAGTGAAATAAGTCAAGCAGAGAGAGTCGATTATCATATGGTTTCATTTACTTGTGGAGCATAAGGAATAACGTGGAAGACATTGGGTGAAGGAGAGGAGAAGGGAGTTGGGGAAGATTGGGGGGGGGGCAAACCATGAGAGACCGTGGACTCTGAGAAACAAACTGTAGGTTTTAGAGGTGAGGGGGATTGGGGGTTGGAAGGGCCTGGTGGTGTATTAAGGAAGACACATAAAAAATGAATCTTGGAACACTGAAAAAATAAAATTAAATTTAAAAAAAGAAGGACATTGAATAGGGGTACCAGTGGAAGGTTGGCACAAGAATAGTAGCATGAGAAAGTCTCTGCTAGAGAGACACAGCCATAGGTGGAATCTTGGACACAGGGTATTGAAGCCTAGGCAGGGTAAGGGAGGTATCCAATTAGGGAGCTACTGGTGATTCTTAGCAAGATATCAGAATGTGAGCAAGGACTGGAGGGCATCAGTTAAGGGTGGAAGGCATGATAGAATGGTGGTAAAGTGGTTGCATACAAAGGTGATTCATGGAATAAATTGGCAATTTCAAGTCAGTTTAGAGAAGCATATTTAAATGTATGAAAAGATGAAAAATTAGAATGACCCTTTGTAGTTGATTTTGAATTGGAGTAATCAGTGTGAGCTATTGGTTTTCAATATGTTAGAAATAAATCATAATTCAATGTGTTCATTTTTTGAGTTGTTTCTTTATTGTTGAATTGTAACATTTCTTTATAAATGCTAAATACAAATTCCTTATCAGTTATATCATTTGCAGATATTTTCTTTCAATTCTGTGAGTTATCGTCCTTCTTGATTGTCTTTTGAAGCACAATGCTTTTAATTTTGATGAATTACAATTTACCAATGTAACCTGCAGTTTTGTACCATATATAAGAAACCATTCCATACTCCAAGATCACAAAGATTTACTCCTGTTATTTTTCAAGAATTGTGTAGTTTTAGCTCTTATGCCCAGCTTTCTGATTATTTTAGAACTAAATTTAGTAATGGTGTGAGGTAAGAGTCCAACTTCATTCTTGTGTCAAAAAATGTTTTGGCACTCCTGTTATAATTTTACTAATTATGGGAAGATTGGCTACAGAAGGTGTGTAGGTGAAAGGAAAGGCTCAGAGCCCACCTCCACCATCAATGACACCCAATAATAATGAATAAATAGTTGTTGGTGGTCAAGGGAAAGAGATGGCATAACAAATACTGTCAACACAGTGAGGGCTGTAATTCTCTCACTTCTCATACTGTAGTTTGGTCTTGCCTTTTCAATATGTTCTTCTAATCTCTCCTTTATCATCCAAATATTTAATCCACTCATAGTTAATGTCAATACTGATAAAATAGGATTTATACCTGTCATATTGCTACTTCATATCTATCTGTCCTAAGTCATTTTGATATTCTTTCAGTCCTTCATTACATCCTTTTTTGTGCTTAGGAAATACTTTCTAGAATTATTTTTAAATTACTTTACCTTATTATATTTTTGAGTTATTTTCTTAATGATTTCCCTATAATAAACATGCCCTTATATGCTCTGCTATATTTACTTTTATATTTATTTATATAAATGTGATTTATTTCTTTATATAGGTTAAAGGTGCTATCTAGTATCCTTTCATTTCATCCTGAAAGACTTTTAAAATATTTTTTATAGGATAGGTTTTCTAGAAACAGATTTTCAGTTTTGCTTTTGTTGGAATGTCTTAATTTTTCCTTCATTTTTGAAGGATACTTTTGGTGGATGTAGTTGATAGGGTTTTTTTTTCATTTGTTTGTTTTCAGCATTTTCAATACATCATTTTGTTGTCTTCTGGCCTCCATAGTTTCTTATTAGATGAGCTACTAATCGTATTAAGATTCCTTATATGTGATGAGTCAATTTGTCTAGATTCTTTCAAAATTCTCTGTCTTTCATCAATTTGACTATGATGTATCTAGGTGTGGATTTGAATTTAACCTACTTGGCATTTGCTGAGCTTCTAGGGAGTGCAGATTAATGTTTTTCATAAAATTCGGGAAGTTTTAGATGACTGTCTTCAAATTTCTGTTTTGCCCCTTTCTCTCAATCTCTCCTCTTAGGAGACTTCCATTATGCATATTTTGGTAAAATCGATGATATCCTACAGGTTTGTAAGGATCCCTTCATTTGTCTTCGTTCTTTTTCTTTCTATGTCTCCCACTGGACAATTTTAATTTATCCATCATCTGGCTCTTCTGTCAGTTCCAATATGATATTGAGTCCCTCTAATAAATTTTTCATTTTTGTTATACTTTTCAACTCAAGAATTTCTATTTGGTACTTTTTTATATGTTTGTTTATTGATATTCATTCTTTGGTGGACATTATACTTATATTTTCTAATCTTCAGGTATTCTTTTATTTAGTTCTTTGGACATATTTATAATAACTGATTTAAAGACCTTGTTTCTTAATTCTAAAATCTGGATGTCCTCAGTACAGTTTCCACTGACTACTTTTTTTTTTTTAAGATTTTATTTATTTATTTGTCAGAGAGAGTGAGCACAGGCAGACAGAGTGGCAGGCAGAGGCAGAGGGAGAAGCAGGCTCCCTGCTGAGCAAGGAGCCCGATGTGGGACTCGATCCCAGGACGCTGGGATCATGACCTGAGCCGAAGGCAGCCGCTTAACCAACTGAGCCACCCAGGCGTCCCTCCACTGACTACTTTTTTAACCCATGTGTGGACCTTATCTTCCCGTTTCTTTGTGAGTCTTATAATTTTTGTTGAAAGCCGGACTGTTTTAATAATATAAAGTGGTACCCTAGAAGCCAGATTCTCCTTCCCAACCAAGGTTATTTTTACTGTTTGTTTGCTTAGTCACTTTCTTGGACTAATTCTGCAAAGTTCATCTGCCTCATCATGTGCAGCCATTGATGACTTTGCTCAGCATAGTGGTCAGATGACTGGAGAGACATTCCGTAAATGCCTTGAACTAACATGTTTTCTACACTTTGCTGAAGCATCCACGTACTGAAAGTGTTTGAACAACTTTTCAAAGCTTCTTCATTTTTCAACTCTATCCTAATATTTACTTCCTATTTGTGCAATACCTCAAGATCAGCCAGAAGTAAATGATTAGAGCTTTTTCAGTATTACTTGGGCATATGCATAACTCTGCACATGTGCATGGCCTTCTAGTAGATTTCCATGAATGTGTAAGATCAAAATTCAAAATCCCCTATAGGCATCTTGTTCCTCCAGTTTCCCTTTTAAGTATTTTGCCCAGCCTCTGGTTGGCCCACTGGCATCACTGCATTAGGCAGTCCAACATTAGACAATTGTTGCTGGTTTTTGTTTGTTTGTTTGTTTTTTCCCAATGCTCTCTGACAAGGCTTTCACTGAACGAGCTCTTAGTCGGTTCAAATAAAGGCAAGCTCTGTGAATGGGATCTTTGCAGGAGCTCCCAAATTGTGTCAGTTCTCTGGGGAAAGAGCTTTTTAGGAGCTTCTAGTGTCCATTATAGTACCCCCATTTGGTCACTGCTAGACACTGTTTCTCATAGCTACCACCGTTATAGGTCTTCTGGTTTTCAAAGGAAAGCAGGGTGGTAATAGAACAAGTAAAAAAGTGGGGGAAAAGCCCACAAAGCTGTTATTTATAATATTTTGCTATTTTCTTTATTAAAATGTCTCATATTGTTGCAAACATCTGGATAATTTCAAAAGTTCTGAAGTTGATTTGATCAGTGTTATTTTTATGCAGTGAGTTTTCAGAGGTCCTTATTCAGCCATTCTAGAGGCATTTTCTCTATACTCTTTATGCAACTTTTCTCTTAATTTTGAATTATTTCAAAATAAATAAAAATATTAACTTAGTTATTTAGACTTTCTCTCACCTTTAGTTCATATATATATATATATATATATATATATATATATATTTCCTTTCCTTCACCACATTCAGCTCACTTAGTTGGATGGGCATGGTCAAGTTGTGGTGGTGTTTGGAACTATACATATTTCTACCATGACAGTCAACAAGACTTTAGTTTCTTCTTTTCTCCATTCTCCATTGTCCATTGATCGCATACCAGACAACCTTACCTTTCCTGTAGTACCCACCAATGGTATGATCTTGTTGGGAATAAGACATTCAGTTCTCTTTTACATTCACATTCTTGTCCTCTTCATTAGCAGTTATGTTTTTTAATGCAAATTACATTTCAAATATACACTCTACAATTCACACTGTAGGAAGATCTTCATTATTTTTTCATTTTAGTAGAAATAGCTATTACCACTAATTTACAAAAAAGGATACTCCCCAGGCATATTTCTTATTGACACAAGTTAACCAAGTTAACCAAAAAAACTAATTTTTGAACAAATAGCTGAAGGGCTATGTGACACCAGAATCTTCAAGTACAAATAGTGTGGATAATAGTTTTTATGATAAACCAGTAATTTTTTTTGTATCTTATTCTTTAAGTTGTCCATTATAGATGTTGAAAGCATTTTTTGTTACTTTTCAACATTTGCCTAAAATAAATATGCTTCATCATCATTTTTCTCCATGTTTCTTGTGTCTCGGCTTTCTTTACTTTCCTATATGATACTTCTAGCTAGGAAAACTGAAGTCAACATCCCATTTCAATTGCTGCAGTGCGGCTTTATTCCACGAGAGGGCACTCAAATGGCTTTCTTTTTCTGGTTTCCCATTTTCTCAGTTGACCACATTGGATTGTAGGACAGATTGATCTTAAAATCCTCTACTAAAACAAGATGATACATATATACATGCAAAAATAATTAAGTTATTATAAAATATGAAGACTTATATGTTCTGCATATAAGAAAATAAAGAGACTGAGATATCCAATATTATATCCCAATTTTACTTGCCTTCCTAGGGAAGGCTTTGGATATGTAAACATGACTCTTAAAAAGGAGTCAAGACACTTGGAAAAACTTACATATTCTGTATTAATCAAATATGAATGATATTTAATTACTCCCAAATTAAAAAGAACAGGTAAAGTCTTCTTTCTTTTTTTCCTTCCCATCCTCCTCCTCCTCCTCCTTCTTCTTCTTCTTCTCCCCCTTCCTCCTCCTCCTCTTCTTCTTTTTCTTCCTATTACTCTTCTTCTTTTAAATAGAGCTAAAAAATAAGTTCAAATAAGTGTCTGATATAATTACAGATAAAGACATTATAAAAAACAATACCTGAGTTTTGTTATAATAAGCAGGTAGGAAATACTTGCTTTGCTGACATTAAGACGGCAGACACATAAAGAAATGAACTCATTGTTATTAATCTTTAAATCACAGCGTATTGCTACCCCTGGGAAGTATCTAAGCAAACCTTAATCCATTTAAAGACCATTAACACTGTCTTTTTCTACAAGGTTAGACTGATGTGAGAAGTGAGTGGCAGGATGAGTAGAGAGGGGATGAGAGACACTATTCAGACGTTCTGGAAACTCTGTGCATCATTCTGACTTTATAGGAATTTTTCCTGGCTTGCCTGGCAAGAAATCAAACACGAGAAATATCTTTAGGAAAGGTCATTGCCGAGTTCAAGATCACCAAGATTCACCATCAGAAGAAAGATGCTTCTTCCAAGCATCTTTGGGTGACAAAAATCAAAATTACTACCATAGCTTTTCTGTGCTACCCAAAGAACGAGATAAGTCATGATGGCAGACTCTTTTCCTGAGTCTTGAATCAATTTGGGTAGCACTAGAATCAACAACTGGTTGATAACTCTTTAACTGTTTGATTACTCTTTAACCCAGGGGCAAAAGGGCAGTCTCATAATCTCAGCATGATAATCATGCAAAGCAAAGTCAATTTCTAGGTTTTGTTTATTAGATATCGTTTAAAGTCTTTAAAATTTTATTCCATTGTTATCTTGGCCCACAACCATTGGATAATGGCTTTCTAAAACAATTTTGTTTTAATTACTACCATTGGTAGCTCTCAAATAATCAGCTATTATTTTAATAAAGAGGATTCTTCTTCTAAATAGAAACAATTAATGAAAGATAAGAGTTATTCATGCCTGACTGAGTTATAAATCACTATAATTTGATAGGTTGCCTTTGGAAGTTTAATCTTTGCTATTTTTTTTAACTCGATATCCCTTTGGGGCAATGGAATTGATACTTTTATTAATTTACATGTCTTTGTATCAATTCCTAAACAGAAAAAAATAATAAGGAACACGATCAATCACCTTACACATAATTCTGACTTATCCTTTTTTTAAAATGTAGGAAAAATGTGAGGAAAGGATACATATTTTCTTTACCACACACTTTATTACTTAGAATCCTAAAGACCTGTTTCACAACTGTTATTCGTTAGTTTTCTGTGCTTCCCATTTGAGTTTTCCTAGCAGCATCTGGAGGGGTAGAGAGAACCAAAATAGTCTCCTTGGTAGCTGATCACCCTGCTATTGCATGTTGGCAAATTCTGTGCAAAAGCCAATTATGAAGTGTGCAGTTACTGAACTTCCAGCTGTTGGAAACACAAATGGCATTCATCCCATTCCTCCTGAATACTTGGTTTATTTGACAACTATCTGGAAGTAGATGACAATCAAAAGTACATTTTCAAATCTCTATTTCTTTGGAGGCAATTTTTAATACAGTAACCATTTCTAAAATTAATTAATGACAAGGCAAAATAACCTCAGAGGCATCTGGGTCAGTGCGTGAGCATCTATGTGGATGTGTATACTCTGATTCAATGAAAACACTGCTCTTTTTTGACTATTTATTTTAAATCTCCTATATCCTTCCTTAAAAAAGAAAAAAAAAGAAAGAAAGAAAGAAAAAAAATGTATGGGCACCACTCAAGGCTAAACGGGGATTTAAGATTATCTCTATGCCTTCAAGTTCCAGTACAATTTATGAGAGAGGAAAGTAGCCTTTGAGGCTAAGTTTACTTGCCATTTGATGTCAGTGTTCTGCTAGAAAAAAAAAAAAAATTAATGGGGAGGGGTACAAGCCTGCAGGAATAAGTTACTGGGGGACAAGGTTAATTTGAGTGTTAAAGGTTATCAGTCTGCGATAACTCATCACAAGTTGAAATGACAAGTCTTTCTGGAGGTTGGCACAGCTCTTTTGTAGAGAGACACCACATCCAACCACCTCTCATTCGAATTCGAAACATGACATCTGTCAAACACAAGCAGTTTTGTTTGTTTTTTTTTCAAATAGGAGACACTACATTAAGGTGCTTTGCTAATCTTAGAGATCTAAAGTCTCTCCCATCATTTTGAATGAAAACATATGCATATTCTATTTGCAGATGAATAAAGTGCAATTTAGCCATGCATAATCAACTGAATCCTGCCCCTCCATTTAATTTCTCAGTTGTTTATGTTTACAAGAAGCCATTCCCTTCAAGGACAAATTTAATAAGGACAGTTTAGGAGGTTATAGAAGGTGTGCGAAATGGGAAATGTGAGGCGATTTCAATTTAGATATGTACTTAGCTGGGTCCATGACCACGAAAGATTCCAGAAGGTGGCCCTTCTTACAAAACAAAAGAAGAAATTTGTTTCCCAGTACTCTAGCCACAGCTTGCACTGACATACACATACCATGGATTCGCTGTTGTGCGGTGAAATAGCTATGCTTTTTGTCATCAACATGAAATTCACCACCGGGGAAAAATATTGCTCTGCACTTGGAAAAATGAATACCTCCAGATTAGTAACATGCACCAGCAAGGAGAATGTAGTGTATACAAACGGTTCCAATCTCATCAGACTAGAAACATGTCAGAGCTTAAAGAATTTCGTTTTTTCATATTAGAGTTGGTTTAGGTCTCTTATAGATAGTTATAGGAGAACTCCAGAAAGTCTTGAAAAACTGTAGTAATTATACAATTGATATAGGCAAATCCTTCACTCACTGAGGACTCCAATGTTGTCAATACCAATGTACTAGCAATAATTATAAAGTGTAGGCAAACAATCTTTCCGTAACATTTCATTCTCTGCTTGCAGCACATCAAATCACAGACATATGCATTCAATATTGAATTACTTTTATAAAGTGCTTTCTTCTTTGACACACCATTTAGCGTTTCTTAAGGTGACAGCTTAACTGTTTTGAAATATCATTTTTATTGCTGCCTCATTCAGTTCTCTAAGCTATCAAAATACATCTTTCTCACCCACCTCTGCTCTGTTATAGTAGAATATTAGCCCCAAAAGGAACATCAATAAATTCTTCCTCCAGAATAGCAGGTATTAAAAGGAGTAACCATGATGGAGTAAAAACCCATGTAAGCAAATCTACAATAGTAAGACCTTGTACTTGAAAGAGGGTACCACACCAAAGGATACAAAATAGATAGGTGATAGATAAATACCTGGAAAGATAAATGGGTAGGTAGATAGATAGATAGAAAAAAATAAAGACCTTTATAGAACTGAGACTTTCTGTCAGAATTCAGCAACTTTCTTGAGGTGAGTGGCTAAGTACTTCTTAGAAGAAATGCCTCAAGAGAAGGATACAGGGCAAGGGTAGTAGAGACAAAGGTAAGAAGTCACTGCAGACCTCCACACACACAAATCTTTGGGGATCTTGTTAAAATGCAGATTCTGATGGAGTTGTTCTGGGATGGAGTGGCCTGAGATTCTAATGGAGTTTGTCTGGGATGGGGTGGCCAGAAATTCTGCATTTTTTCTAAGCTCCCAGGTGGTGTTGGACCTGTTCATCCTTGAACAACATGGAGAAGCAAAGATCTATGGCAGTTTCCAAACAGAGTCAGGGGATGGAAAAGGCCTGGCTATATTATAATCGGTGGGGAATAAATGAAAATAGAGAATCTGGGCCCTATGCCACATGGGTCCAAGTGAGTAGATCTTGATGAGTCTGGATTTTTTAAACATTTCTTAGAAGACGATGATAAAGACCCAGGTTTGAGATCTGAATAAGATAAGATTTTCTCCAGTGAGCAGCAGATAAATGAGATAGTAGCTGATCTAATTACTATGGTGACAACTGACTCCTGAAAAACAGCAGTGGAGAAGGATTTAGCTAATTCACATCTATCATCTTCCATGCCTTTGAGACGAAGCATTGTAGAGCATGGTGTCAAAGGAGAATAGGTTTTATAGACTATTCTGAAGGGGAAAAGGTCTTTGATAAGTTTAAACTCTTAATTCAGAAATAAAATAGCACGAATCAAACCCAGTGTGTTCCAGATACTTCATGTTCATGTTCTCATTAAATCCTTACCTCATCTTGAGAGGTAAGTAGTATGATCTTCATCTGACAGTCAAGAAACCAAGAGGAAGGAATAGTAAGTCAGTTGCATAAGCTCATAAAGGGAAGGTGCAAGAGAATAGACATATGAACATAGACTGCTCTAACAACGGTCTCATACTTGTGACCTGAGGTCCTTGCAAACTTCAAGGTATTGGTGAACCAGAACGGTACAAATTCTAATTCAATATTATTTTGAAACTTTGCAAATTGCCTGTATGTTTTATTTTTGGCATTCCATGTTATCATTTCCATAATGGTAAGGGTAAAATCTTTAGAAACTGCTCACATGCTGCCATAAACACATAAATTTGGATATACAATGATTAGGGAGAAATATCCTTCAAGTTATCTCAACTTATTGGTGGTGGTGATGGTGAAAGTAGTTATTTCGTGGAAATCACATGATCGCTGAATACCTTCATCCCCTCCACTCAGCACTACGCACGTCATGATTCTCCAAATTGCTGAAACATGATTTTAAAAAAATCAATGGAAAGAGAGCGGTAACACAGTGATAAAGCAAAGCATTCAAGAGGATGCCATTCTGACACCAACATGTGTAATCTGTAGCCATTTTGAAGAGTACACTAGGAAAATAAATGTTTACATAAATCAGTAAAGAAAGGCTTGGTGCACAGTGATCTTTGGATACTAATATTCATATTGATTATTATTATTTTTCTTTTTTTTACAAGGCTCAGGTTGAATCTCAGTATGAATTAAGGATGCCTTGGAGCACAGAAATAGATCCCAGTGCCTAGATGCCCATTCAGTGGATGGCCCTCAGGATTCCTTCAAGATGAGAGGAGAAAAAGAAGCTTCATTCATTCAGTGGGTCTATATTGTATAATAACCAACCAAAGAAACCAGGATCATCTTTTCCTTTTACTATCACAGGGCATGCTTCTCATTCCAAGCTTAACTCAAGTCTCTGTTAATGGTGAGGAGTGCAGACTTTGGAGCCATATTATGGATGATAACCTGAATAAATGTCATTCATTTCTTGAAAATGAGTATTTAGAATACAGTGATACTGAACATGTGTATAGCAAAAAGTTGGCTATTTTGTCACCTAGTAAGATGCTGTCTGTAGTGGCAGAAAAGGAGTACTGGCAGGGGATAGAGGACAGACTCAAAGTTACTGCTTTAGGAAACCTCTAAGTCCTATCAAGCCTTGTGAAACCAAGTCAACAAAACAATTTAACACAGAAGTGGATGATTTGCCATCATTAGTGGTGCTGTTGTCTGAGCTAATGCACTATTCCTGCCCACTTTACTTAGCACAGGCATTTTGCCTTGGAATGCACCCTGCCCTGTAGGCTAGTGCTATAGTCATCTCTCCTGAGAACATCCTGAAAACATTTTAAGTAATTGTGACATTGACCTTTTCTTACTGAACTTTGGAAAATCTCAATAGTTTCTCTGGAGAATCAGAATACAGATAACTGCCCACTTCAAAGATTTGTGGAGATAAATTACCTCCTGCTTTTGCAAATGTCTTTGAAGATTAAGTGTTTTCCCAAATTGAATAGTGTTATGAGACATCCTCAAAATATTTCCCTAAAATTATCAGACTCACAATCACTAGTTATAAAACACATGACCCTCAAATACCTATAGACCAGATGGCATTCTTTCCCTCTTTGGGACATAGTTTTCTCCAGGATACAATTTTTCAATGTGTGGGTATGACTTGCAAAAACAGGGGAAAACGGTCACTTGAAAAACTTATTTAAACATAATCAGTGTTGTAGTCATTCAGCAGAAATCACTGTGTTCTGATGTTTGGCACAAAATAATACGGTATACTGAATAATACTGTAATCTGATCTTCAAGGAGTTTAAAACCTCATTTGTAAGGAATCAAAAGTTTCCACCTCCTCAATAGGTATGTTAAGTCAGTGCCATTTGAACATTTTTATTCCTCAGAATTATTTCTTAAATAAAATCTTAAAGCCCAGTATGTAAAAGAGATACATTTATAGTGGTCCCAATTGGAGCCACGGGAGCTGAAACTATCTGATTCTCTCACTTGTGAACATCCTCCATTTGAAATGAGCCCAAAAAGCACAGTTTGAAAGCAAGTGATTTCATTAGCAATTTAAGACACCACAGTGGAAATGCAGAGGGACTGTAGAGGATGCAAGCAAACGTTGTTTGCCTTCTCAACCTCCATCCAGTCATCTTCCACCTTTCTAATGGAGCCTAGTGTGAGTCCTGTGCTTCTCCAGTTTCATTCGTGGTTCCAGAGAAGCTGCTCTATCTCTAGTCCCAAAGGGCTAAGTCCTGTTTAGACCAAACAGTACGTTCTCAAGTGTTTGTCTCAGAACTCCATCACACTCACAGAAATTGAGAACTGCAGAGTGTTTTGGTTACATTTGTGAAATTCAACATATTAGAAATTAAAACTGAGAAATGTCAAAAGTATTCCCCAAATATTTATTAAAAACAAAAATAATTCCATTATTACTTCATTAACATAAATAACACTTTCTGAAAAAATGCTATACTTTTGAAGCAAAAACAGTTTAAAACATAGTATCGTTTTATAGTGTTGCAAATCTCTTTAATGTCTTCCTTAGGAGAGGAGAGCTAGATTCTCATATCTACCTTGTATTCAATTTGTTGAATTATGTTATTTTAGTTGAAAAAATGAAAAACAAACAAACAAAAAAAACACTGGAGCTTACACAGTTAGGTTGTTAGAAGGGGGAAAGTATTTCAGTGGGCTTTTCATACAATTGTGGATATTCTTCTCCGATAGAACACTAAAACTTAACAAGTGGTCATCTCATAACAGTGGTGTTGTGAAATTTGAAAATACATTGATAAGCTTTTTTGTTTTGGTTAAATTAAAATCCTTGACCTATATTGCACAAATAATAGGTGCTTTGCCCATGCATAGTTTTCTTTAAGACTTTATTTACTTGAGAGAGATAGAGAGAGCCAGAGAGAGCATAAGCCGGGGTGGGGAAGGTGAAGAGGGAGAAGAAGCAGCAGGCTCCCAGCTGAGCAGAGCCCAGCATCCCAGGACCCCAGGATCATGACCCGAGCCAAAGGCAGATGCTTAACTGACTGAGCCAGCCAGGCATGCCAACCATGAATAGTTTTATATGAAAATGCCCTGGTCATTTAGAAAATCTTGGTTCAGTGAGTATGCTGACCCTTCAAGTGAGTATGCTGAACCTTCAAGTTTTGACACATTTGATTTTACAATATAAGAATGTAATATTTATTAATATTGTCATCAATTTCATCAGAAAAGTTAGGTGGCTGTCCAGCTCATGGAGACAGAAAAAAGTTCTCTCAATTTCTAACTTTTGCTTAGAAGCTCATACTTTATTATTGGCAAAAAACAGCATCAGTTGTTTTCCTTGGTCATAGACACACATTGTTCTTTTTTGAGATGACGTCTGCCAAATGCCCAAGTATGAATAACTGTAATTTGTCCATTAGATTTCATTCAAGGAAAAATGGTGGTCTATGAAAATAGTGGATGATTCATCTCATAACTCTAACAATTGCATGAGAACTTCTCCTAAACATAACCATCCTAATGTAGAGTATAACAGACATGTATTAGAATACCTTTCATTTTGTCACACAAAATAATGAGAAGGCATATACTCAAGAGTCAAAACTTAATAAATTAATAATTTTTACTCCCTTATCAAGTATATTCTTGTTGGCTTATTTATTTATTTACTTAATTAAGCTTTTCATGAACTTGTGGTGGTGAATGATATAGTGACTGCTAGTACAGTTTGGTACCACTGCCGGAACAGTATTAAGGCCCCAGCTGCTTGACCCACCATTGCCTTTACATTATCACTGGGAATCTAAACAAAGCAGAAAGGTAAATAATACCATGGTACTATTTTGATACATATTTTATTTTGTCAATATCCTGAAATAATTTGGGTGATAACCAGGGTCCATAGACCACACATTGCAGACTGCTAGTCTAAGTTAATTGTGACTATGTCATTTACAGGCCAGTGATTGGTACAGGATTCAGCTCTAGCCAGTGAGATATAAAAACATAGACTTAGAGTTTTCTGGGAAAGGTCTTCTTGTTCCTAGAAAGACTCATTGGCAGAGGGAGCCTTCTTCTTTGGATTTTGTCCCAACAGTATGCGACATCTTCAACTGTGTGAGTCCTCTTCTAACTATGGGATAAATTAGGCTATGAGGACATCATCATGGAAAGAATGGGGAGCTTAAAATACAGAAAGAACCTTAAGACTTAGTCATGTGTGAAGCCAATGATATAACTAACCCCAGAGTCATTCCATCTCTGAACTTCTTGATTTAGATTTTAGTAAATTTCTTTTTTTTTTTTGTTTTTCTCATTGCCTGTAATTAAAAAATCCCAACTTGTTCTAAGATACATTTTATTTTCCATTTGGCTGGGATGGCATTATGAATAAAAAAGAGTTAGTTCACTAACTAGCAAGGGAAAAATGTCAGGATTTATATCATGTTCCCATCAATATTATCTAAGTAAAGAAATAAATGATAGTTAACAACATTCTGAAGTTTAAAAGTGGATCTTATTTGAGCAGATGGCCTCACTTACAACACCCAGCTGGCTAGAGTTTCTTTAAAGGGCACCATGTTCTCTCCACTGAACAAATTAAAGATGTCACAAGAGCATCAAGGCAAAAATAAAAATTACAAACCTATAAAATTAGGTTTCACTGACCTGAGTCATAGTTATTTAGGTACTCCCTTCCTGAAAGTAAGTGAAATCACTTCATGTGGTACTTTTATGTCACATATTAGAATTGGAAGGGGTCCAGTCAAACTGAAGAAAAGCAAGTATGTGAATGCAAAAATGTGTTTTAAAGTAAAAATATCTGAACAAAAATATTATAGATCATAACTTCCAAACTGTCTGTCATTTTTTGTAATTTATCCCAAATATTTATCTAAAAATCTGAGAAGTAAAATTATATCCCAAATTATGAAACAGGCAAATGGTGACATTTAGAATCATTACTTTAGCATTGATTCCATCCTTCAAGAAAAGGAAGAGCAATCAGCAAACCATGCCACTGAATTGATGAGCCTCCTTCTCTTATGTTTTTCAGAGGCAAAAATTGCTGCATGGAAATGAAAGAGAAAATGCTTTTAAAGTAATATTCAACTTTGTTATTAAACATGGCTCATTTAATGTCATTGCTAATTACCTAAGGATTTAATATCTGAATCACCCTTGAACATACTTTGTAGCTACAACATTCTCAAAACAGTTTCCTTTTTCTTTACATTACATGTATTTTTTGCATGTATTTTTTAATAGACTATATAGTCACTTTCTATGGGAATAATCACAAAATTATGGAATGACACTTGATTGTTAAAAAATAAAAACACATTTTTAAATTGGATATATTTTGAAGAAACTAATCATTAATATATTTAATACAGATGCCAACTCCTAAAGACTTTTACTTTTTTTCATCCATAAAATGAGAGAATTGGTTGATCATTACAACCCATCCAGCTTAATCTTTTTTATTTCACTAGTAAGCTAGTTGAAAGCTAATTCTCACTTTAAGATTCAGTTCTTCCTACAAAAATCTAACAAACTAGTGTGCATTAAGATAAAATTAGGTGATCAAAGCATGAGGGTATTATCTCTACCAGACATCTAATGAACAAAATTACAGAAAATTCTTTAAATTAGCTTCAATGCTTTCTGGGGAGATTACCCACAGTGTCAACCAAAGTATTTAGGAATGTGTTCAGCTCCAAGTTCACCTCTCAGAGTTCTGAAAAGGGGGAGGAAGAAGCTGATATTTATACAGAATTTACCATCCATAAGGAACTCTACATAGACTACCAAACTTATTCCCTCAAATAACCATATGTTGCCGGCATAATTTCTGATAGAAAGATTCTTTGATGTAGGCCACTGAAAGACACCAAAGAGGAAAAGTCCATTGCTTTAAGTATACAAGAGCAAAATAACTTTGAAAAAGGCAAGGATAGGGAGCTCAAGGTAAAAAAGGATAAAGAGAAGCAGCTATGGCTTCTAAATGATTACATTTGTCCTGTTTTATTTTGTTTCCTAATATAAAATACTATGTTTTGAGACAAGATAATATTCCTCTAATGCAAAAAGAAATCCTAAAACAAAACACCCTCTCTTCCTTTGAAAAAAAGAAAAGATATATTTTGAGTATAGCAGGACCTTAAAATGATATAATAACCTGGAATAAGTTATTTTTCCTTGTGGCTAGAACTTTTCCTTGTGTTCAAAGACTTTTTGATTCTCTTTTTAATGAACAAAACAACCCCACTGAAAATGTCATGTACCTTTTTTGGTTTAGCATCCAGCAATAAAATGAATCTAAGTATTACTCAAGCAGTCTTTGCCTGAGTTTTTGTATTTAACTATTCAGACTATAAAATCAATGAGTCTAGAGCAAGGAAGGAAATACCACTGGTGTTATGTCTTGGCTTCTGAAAGTTCTAATGTGCTTGAACACAAGTCTTGTCCCTCATTTCTGGAAAGTGGTAACTGCAATGTTCTACTCAGAGCAAACAAAAATTTTCTCATAATTGGGTGGATTTCATTATTTCCATTTTATAGGTGGGGAAAATGAGGTCCTTATGGAGTTAAGATCACTTTTGAATTCATTTATTTGGGGGTTCCTGGGTGGCTCAGTGGGTTAAAGCCTTTGCCTTTGGCTCAGGTCATGATCCCAGGGTCCTGGGATCCAGCCCCACATTGGGCTCTCTGCTTGGTGGGAAGCCTACTCCTCCTCCTCTCTCTCTCTGCCTGCCTCTCTGCCTACTTGTGATCTCTGTCTGTCAAATAAATAAATAAAATCTTAAAAAAAAAAGAATTCAGTTATTTGACTTCAAAATTTCTGATCTTTTTGGCACATTTATTCATCCAATGAATGCCCATTTCTCAAGTACTTAGTATTTCCCACACACTGTCCTAAGGTTATATTTTAACAGTAAGTAAGATAGACATAGGCTTTGTGTTCATAGAACCTATATAACACTAGGAGAACTGGAAAAAAAAAAGCATTTAATGAATTAATAACATCAATGATAAGTTCTCAAAGAAAAGTTTCTTCAGGATGCAATGAAAGTGTCCTGCATGGAAATCCGAATTAGTTTGAGTAGCACAAATTTTCCTGAAGTGCTTTCTGAGTTGAAATCCTAATAATGAATAATACTTAATGAATTAAGATAGTCGAGTATGTGGGGGAAGCGTGCTACTTTAGAAAGAAGAGCATGTGAAAGTCCTGGGGCAGAAATAGACATTAGCCTACCATTACACTAGATTCAGTTTTAAATTCTGGAGTTTGATTAAAAGTTTGTGGAATAAAATTCCACAATATCCAATTGCATGTTTTACTTCTTTGATCCCTAGTTTCCTTTGCAAATGGAGATTAAACCTATAATAACAGCAACAACAGCAATCACAACAAAAACAAATTAGCAATAGTAATATCTACTGCAAAGTATCTGGCACATAATAGATACTCTATGGATATTCAGTGAATAAATAAATGATTACTGTGATGATCACATAAGATAATAAATACAAAAAAGCCATAATTGTTCATTTACCCATCTATTTATTAATTGTTAATTGAATAAGAATTTATTAGTTCTTTTTTAAATTTTTTAGTTGAATTTATTTTATTTAACAAATGCTGATATATTGTTTATTATGTGTCAGACACTACTCAAGGATTTGTAAATACATTCATTTAACATTCATTTCTTCCAATCCTCAAAATTCGTGATTGTCCTTTTCCAAAACTTTAAATGTACTGAGACATAAGCCCATAATTTTACCCTCTGTTTATACAATCTCCTTAAGTGATGTTATTCAGACCTATGACTTAAAATATCTATTTACTAACAGCCTTTAATTATGTATTTCCAACCTAAAGAAGCTGAACAAAGAACAACAAATGAAGCCTAAAGCCAGAAGAAATACAGAGCAGAAATAAATGATACAGAAAAAAAAACAAACAAAAAAACCACAAAAGCAAAAACAATAGAAAACATCAGTGAAAACCAGGAGATGGTTCTTTAAAATAAATAAATAAATAAATAAATAAATAAATAAATAAGACTAATAAACCTCCAGCCAGATTTATCAAAAAGAAAAGAGAAAGGACCCAAATAAATAAAATCACAAGTGATGAAGAGAAATAACAACTAATATGACAGAAATAGTATAAAGTTGAGTAAAAATCTTTGTTATATAAATGTAGTTGTTTTTATTGTTACATGTTATAAAATTAATAAAATATCAATACATTTCAACACATTACTGATTTTTAAAACTCCTGTGTTTTTTAAAAGGGTTACCATTTGGATATAAATTTTAGTAAACATATATTTTGAAATATATGGCCTTAATATTTATGTTGGTTATTAATCTCCATTTTAAGCAACCTAGGTTTTCCCAACTGGATGAAAACCTGTCTATAAAGATGAAAAATTTACCTGTGCTCTGGGAGCCTGCCATTCAGATAGCCTTCTGCTGAGAAAAGCAGCCAAGTGTTCTCTTATCTCAGAACGCCATGTTCTCTGCTACATAGTTTCACCACGAAGGTAATAGCCAGTTGGACCAGCAATGGGTTATTGACCCAACATCATCCAATGATCTACGTAGTGGCTTTTAGCCAAAGCTTTGTAGGGTATTCTACAATGGCTGACAACTGCTAAAACCAAGTAAAGGCTTTCTTTGTGAATATAAATGCAGGAATTCCAGAAAATGAATAGTTGGTCAATATGGGTAGGAAGAATGAAAATGAACAGAGTGGCCAAACCGCAATAGATATAACTAGAGAGAAGTAAGAAGAACATCATATTTAAAGAACCGTAGTTTTATGAAGTTTTAATGAAGCCCCAGAGTTGATGTCAAATGAATAGAGCCACAGATAATTCCAGAAATTTGTTTCTCAATTTATACTCTAAACATAAAGAAACTGGACTGCTTAGCAGTTTTTATTTTTTCCCATAAAAACTATGTAGTGTTACATGAATTTTTCAATTTTCCATATAACTTTAAACAAATGTCAAGTCATTAAGCTAAAATAATTTGAGAAAATCTAAATAGCAAACTATGCCTGATTCAAGCATCTTAACTCAGGAGCCCATGTTGCTACTCTTAGTATTTCAGAAAATGCCAGAATGTTTTTCAGAACCCCTTTTGGTAGAGGTCTCTTGCTTTTTCTTTATCCAGCTATCATCAGAAAATTTTATGACTAGGGTGCCTCGGTGGCTCAGCCAGTTAAGCATCTGCCTTTGGCCAGGTCATGATCCCAGGGTCCTGAGATCGAGGCCTGCCTTGGACTGCATACTGAGTGAGTAGCCTGCTTCTGTCTCTGCTCCACCTCCCCTCCCCCACCTCTTGGGCTCCCTTTCTCTCACTCACCTTCTCTCTCAAATAAAGAAAATCTTAAAAAAAAATTATGACTGCTATAAGGTACCAGTGACAAGTTTTTGTTCTAATTCCTGGACCTACTGTACTACCTGATATTTTGTCCTATGCCGTGTGTACATGAACATATATACAGGATGGTTTTCAATCAGCAGCATTTCTACTTAACAGCTGAACTTACTGACTTAAACTCTGTTCCTCCTTGGAAAACAATTAATCACTATTCTTTTGGTTAAGAGTTCTTGTAAATCACCAGTGAGCATGACAGTCCTTCAGCAAAATGTTAAACTTGTTTCTATTTATTTCAAATGAAAGCTGTCCCATTTCTTCCCAACATTAAAAAAAAAAAAAAACAACACAAGCAAACAAAAACCACAACTAGACTCCTAGGGTTTGTCTAGGGCTTTTAGACGACTAGGTTTCTTTGTAAGATTTTGCTATTTATTTATTTATTTATTTATTTATTTATTTGCGACAGAGAACATGCCAGCCTGGGAGGGGGAGGGGGACAAGCAGACTCTGCATTGAGTGTGGAACCCCACTTGGGGCTGGACCCTGAGGACACTGAGATCATGATCTGATCAAAATCAAGAGTTGGATGCTTAACCTACTGAGCCACCCAGGCATCCCTAGACTACTAGGTTTTTAAATAATAATTTATTAAAATGTTTTCTCAATTGGCTAAATATTTTAACTTGAAATATAATGTGAGAAATGAAATGAGTTCTTGATATTACTGTTCATATTAAGTATATTCCTTTTCCTAAAAATAGCTTCACAACTGATAATATAATTTTCTTTCTTTTCTGATAATATAATTTTTTTGTAATTGTATAATCTTTTACATGGTAAATCAAAACTACTTAATTGACTTAGGTTAATATTTCTTATAGCATTCAGTGTTTGAAATATAAAAATAGAAACTGGTGAACTTACCTGATACTTTTTTCATTTAGCTGTCTAATGCAAATATCCCCAAAACGTTTTACTAGGAAGGTCAATAACAAGGAATATATATATCTAGATATATATGTAAAGATTTTTTAATTTATTTGATAGAGAGAGGGAGATCACAAGTAGGCAGAGAGGCAGGCAGAGAGAGAGGGGGAAGCAGGCTTCATGCTGAGCAGAGAGCCCGATGTGGGGCTTGATCCCAGGACTCTGAGAACATGACCTGAGCCAAAGGCAGAGACTTAACCCACTGAGCCACCCAGGCGTCCCAATGAGGATCTTATATTAACTCATTTTTGTCACATATGCATTAATGAAATAGAGTAGTAACTGGGAAAAATATTGATTATAGCATGAATGACTTAATGTTCTACTTCTTGTGTTTATTACTGATTCCATTAGAGTCATGAAAAATTCATTCAAAAGTATGAATATAAGCCACAGATGATTATTTTACAATTTCACATGCATTTTTTTCTTAACCTGTGCTCAACTTCTTAATCCATGACCTATACATAACCTATGAGTGGATATGGTGTAATATAAACTTGGAGTTTTACATTCAGAGTTAGAAAGTTCTAAGGAGTTTGGAGTATTAAAAGCTATGATGTGAAAAGAAAGTATTGCCTCATGATTTTTGAAAATTCTTGCCAAAAAACAAACAAACAAAAAATGGTTGATTCTGATTCTGATTTGGCCTCTAGTTCTAGCTACCAGCTTGTAGGCAATGCAGAGAACAGATGAACATGATGAAATACACCATGAGAATGCAAACATCTAGGTTTAGGGTCTTTGCATCCAGTTTCATTAACAAATAAATTTTGTGAGAAAGAAGAGATTAAAAGAGAATTTGAAAAAAGAAAAAACCAACATTGGTACTGTTACTACCTGAAGCTCTAATCATCTTATTTAAGAACATGTATTAAGTAGGTAAATCTATATAGTCCTTATTCCAAGACTGTGTGAAGTAAAATATTTATACCTAGATGCATATACTGAAAGGGAGTCCCAGTTTTAAAAGAAAAGGGACATAAACAGCAGCAGCAACAACAAAAATAATCATTTTTTAAAGTGCCAAAGAGGGTATTCTGGGTATCTCAGTGGGCTAAGTGCCTGCCTTCAATTCAGGTCATGATCTCAGGGTCTTGAGCAGGGAGCCTACTTCTCCCCCTCCCTCTGCCACTCCCCTGTTTGCACGCTCTCTCTCTCAAATAAATAAATAAATAAATAAAATATTTTTAAAAATGAAAAAGAAATGAGGAAAAAGACTATTGTATCTGACTAGGGTATGTCATGTGGGTATAAATCAATAAGAAAAGAAGTAGTAACTATAAAAGTCAGAATAGTGGTTAATCTTTGGGATTCAGAGGAATAAGTTTAGATGAGGGAATGTAGGAGTCTTTGGGAATGACTTGCAATTTTTTATGTCTTGGGTGATTGTAATAATAGTCATTACTGCATAATAATCATTAAGCTGCACATTTGTTTTTACTGAGTTTTCTTTATTTACATAATATTTAACAAAATGAGTTTTTTTCCTCAAAGTACCAATTTGCCTTGAAGAGTTGTGATTTATTAATGCCTTTCAAATAAGAAGAGAATAAACAAGCAGTTTCAGAATGGGATAATTCTATAATTTAATGATGTAGGATTTAGGGTCAGCTTCCTCTGCTAGACTCTGAGATTTCCACTCTGGCATGCAAAATGGCTGACTTAACACCAAAAGGCACATAAATCTGTTCAAAGCCTTAGAAAAGAGGCATGGGAGTGAAGAAATGTTTTTATATGCCTTTTAAATTTATTTACTGAAAGAGTTAGTATTAGATTATTGTGATTTCTTCATTTAGCACTTGAAAAAAAAAGTGGAACATCTGGTCTTGGAGTTCTCTTTGTGGAAAGATTTTTTTTTAAACATTTTATTTGGTAGAGAGAGAGAGAGCTATTCAGATTCTTCGTTTTATCTTTATCTTTTGTTTTCAAAAGCTTTTCAATTTGCTTATAGGTACTGAATTAGTATAGCTAGAGGTTAATCAATTTTGTCAATCCTACAAAAAAACGAAGTTTCTTTTATCATTTTCTTTTAACATTTTTTTGCTATTGTATTAATTTCTGCTTTACCTTTTTTCTACCTTCCACTTACTTTGAATTTACCTTCATTTTCTATCTTCTTAAGAAGCACTCTTAATTCATTAATATTAGATTTTTTTCATTTTGATACAAGAAATGTCCTTTCTTAAGACATTATTTTATTTCTGAAATTTTTACTTAGTTCTTTTTTATACTTTCAATTTCTCTGTTTTACTATTAATGTTTGCAAACATACTTTCCTTTATCTCTTTATTTTGGACTAGCTGCTTTAACATTTTTCTGTGCTAATTCAAAATGTATTGGATTGTTCTGTGTTTATTGTTTTTTCTTTTGTGGAAGCACACATTTCATAGATTCCTTATACATTCTATGCTTTTGGATTATATCATGAATTTGTAACTTACATTGTGAAGGCTCTGTTATCTGGTTTTACTATGCCAGAAAATGTTTTTGCTGCTGGAGTTGTTGTTACTGTTGTTCCTTTGTTCAATTTTGGTTGAATCCAACCACAAACTCTGTCTTTCCAGCAACAACTAAAGTTTCAGTTCAGTTATTTTGCTTTTAACTGAACTTTTTGAGATTCTATTTGTAAGTAATCTCTACACCCAACATGGGGCTTCAGTTTACAATGCTGAGATCAAGGGTTTCATGTCCTACTGATTGAGACAGCCAGGCACTCCAAGTTTAGCTTCTTTGAATATGAGCCATGCATGTGTGGATTATTTGAGCAGAGTTCATGGTCAGAACTTAGGTCAACCTCTTTCCACACCTTATTCTAACTTATATTTCCTCCTCACATTCTAACAGCTGTGGGTGCCCTGAAGTCTGCCCTTTAGTTCTTTAGGCCAGGAAGACTAAATTTTCTATCAGACTTTTAGTCACCCCAGGCAGTAGTCACTGTGGCTTGCCTGCAGGTTAAAAGGCTAAAATTGGAAGCTCATACGTCATTTTTTTCTTCTCTGTGTCCATTCCTCTCCAGATTCTTTCTCATCTATTTACTTTCCAGTGGCTTCAGGTAGTTGCTTTTGGTATTCTGTCTGGAGTTAGCAACTGCTAACTGTCGGAGGGCTGATGGAGAAGGAGCTTAATTGGCAATGCCAGAAATGAAACTAACATTTATTTCAATCAAGTAAGTAGCTCCAGTGGTCTACTTTTTACTTGTAGTTGACAAGAGTTTGGTCACATGTCCCTCTCTTAACCAATAATGGCTCCTGCTTGGATTTAGAAGGTGATCCTGACTTCCATAAATACTTCTGTATTTATGTATCTCATATTCTGTAAAATATGAGAGTTAGCTTAAAAATAAGGATTAAGAGAGAAATTGCTGTTGAAGAAAGTCAATAATGCCCTCTGAGAGTCACTTTCTTAGATGCAGGGGTTTGTTTTTCTGGACCTCTCTTTAACTGGAAAAAAGATACTTTGAATCAGATCTTGGATGATTTGAAGAAACCATTAAACAGACAGATGAATGTACTAAATTAAATTTTCATATAAGGTTCTATTTAGAATGGACTCCAGTGGCATCTCAACTGGCAGAAAATGAGACAACTGATTTTTGATGCCCAACTTAAATACTTTATGTTGCTCATCAAGGCATAAGACATTATTTCTTTACCTCACAGAGGAACTTTTCACTTTGATTTTATAGACATGATAAAGAGTAGGGATTCTTATTAGTGGTTACATAAAAAAGACTATCAATACATTTTATGCTTAAGATTTTTTGAAAGTAACAAAAATATGTAAAAGAAAAGTTATGTCCTAAAATTGCTTATAATCCTCCAGGAAAGAAAGAAAAAAATATCTCAAACAAGACTGGCTAATGTTATAGAAAGCTAAAAAGCTAAATGTAATGTAATACTATGTGCACAGAAGGAATAAGTAATTCTGACAGAGAGTCTTGAAGGATATTTTTAATCTATATTTTCTGAGAAAGATCTTAAAAAAAGAAAAAAAAAGATTGTGATAGGGGAATTGGGAAAAGCTATCACAGCCTGAGGAAGCATTGTGAACTAATCATGGACATACTGAGGTGTTGAGTGTTAAAAGAACATCAACTAGTTCACTGTGGCAACTGTACCACAAAAAACCTTAATGCACTAGTGAAAGGTGAGAGTGCAGTTATTTGGGGACCAGATCATTCCAAGCCTTGAGTAGAGGATGAAGAATCTGGATATCACAGACATTATGTCTGAAATGGAAAACTGTACAATCTACTTGAAAAGGTATACAAATCCACACATTAATATGAGACAGCATATGAAAAGTGCTATCATTGTAATTCAGGGAAAAAAAAAAAGGTCATAGTTTACAGACCATGGATAACATTTTTGGCTGGAGTAACCAAAGAGAGCTTTTAGGAAATGGTAACAGTTGAAATCTATTGAACAGAATGTTGAGAACGCTGGGGGACCAATGAGGATGAACTTCAAAGCAAGACTGTAGAAAAAGACAGAGAAAGAGAAATTCATGTCTCAAAGTCCAAGTGAATTGGACAGTTAGATAAAAAGATTATACAATTTGAATTTAGAGATATCCTTATTATATCAGCCATTTGTCATAGTAAAGTTACTGCACTTTATCTAAAATTAGATGGTATTAATAATTGACACCATTATTTTATATTTCATTAGGGGAAGGGCTGTCAATTACAATATATCACAACATTAGTTATAAGATATTTCCTAATTTCATAGATATTAAAACATGAAAATACGTATGTAAAAAAGAAATGTTTAGGGGCACCTGGGTGGCTCAGTGGGTTAAAGCCTCTGCCTTCAGCCCGGTTCATGATCCCAGGGTTCTGGGATTGAGCCCTGCATTGGGCTCTTTGCTCAGCAGGGAGCCTGCTTCCCTTCCTCTCTCTCTCTGCCTGCCTTTCTGCCACTTGTGATCTCTGTCTGTCAAATACATAAAATAAAAATCTTTAAAAAAAAAGAAATGTTTAAATATCAAAACAAAAAAATCAACTTCTTTATATTTTCCATGAAAATATTTAGCTTCTGGGGCACCTGGGTGGCTCAGTGGGTTAAAGACTCTGACTTCAGCTCAGGTCATGATCTCAGGGTCCTGGGATCGAGCACCGCATCGAATTGAGCAGGGAGCCTGCTTCCCCTTCTCTCTACCTGCCTCTCGGACTGCTTGTGATCTTTGTCTGTCAAATAAATAAATAAAATCTTAAAAAAAAATAAAATATTTAGCCTCTTTTCCTTTTTTGTTACCTTTAAATAAGCAATTCATTTGAGATTTACAAAGATGTCAAATTACATAAAATTTAATCACTATACAGGTAGTGATTAAAATATTTTTTGCCAAAATCTAGCTGGATTGGATAGAACACAACTTTATCAAACAGCAGGCAAGAACAAAATGTTAGCATTATTGTGTACTTTGGAAATGATGAGAGAATAAAAGCCATCAGTTCAACTCATTTGTGTGATGCTTATATCAGAGTATAAGAGGTCCTTTTGTACCTCTAGTGAATTTCAACAATTCTATTAACTGGGCAGTGCTACATGGCCAGAAAACTGACAAAAGGCTAGCTATATTCTTCTTTTTTAAATTACTCTATTTCCCTCTATCCACTCAGAACATAACAACCTTGGGAAACTAAAATTGTATACTGTAAGTGCAAATTCCCAATTAAAAGTCACTCTCCTCATGACGCTGACATGTTTTTTCTCTATTTTTCCCATAAATTAATGAATTTATGGGCTTAACTTTTACATAGGAACTCCAAGAGTCATTCCACATGCCATTTGTCAGACATTTGGGGAGAGAAAAGCAGTTTTATTATCTTTCTACCAAAATAAAAAGGCAAAACTATCATTATATTTCTGGAAACAACAGGGACTACAAAGGCTGTAATACAGCCCCAGCTAATTGAATAGCTTTTAGGTAGTTATTATTTTGCTTTGTTTTTGCATTCATCCACAAATTTATTACAGAGTGATCTAATAGATTAGGTTTTGCTTTCCTCCTTTGGAAAATGACAAACATGCTCTTTCCAAATAGATACAAATGAAAAAAAAAAGTGCAGCTAATGGAAAATTAACAGCTGACAAATTATAAATGGATTCATTTATTAATTAGTTTCTGTCCAAGATATGCATACAGCCATGTGAATAAATATGCATATTGAAACTAAGAAGCTAAGAGACAGTGCCATCTAGCACATGGAACAGTTCAAGGAATTAAGAAATGCAGACAAACTCCCAATCCTTGATAGTGTGGCTATTTGACACTAAGACAATTGTAAAGGCATATTGAATATCAGAAAGTTGATCTACATAACATCAAATGAATAATGTGCTTACTTTTTCATTGAAATGTTCAAAGACTGAAAAAAATACTTATGCCACAAAAACATTCTTTTTCCAGGTTAAACTTACAAAATATCCCCTCTAAAAAATATAATGTGAGATTATTTATGCACTGTCTCAGTCTTCTTCTTCCTTACAAATTATAAAAACTTTATGTATATGTTCCAAGGTTTTAGAATCAAATATATGTATCTGATTTAGGTAACTTGTAAGGGAAATGCTAAATGCTACATTTATATTGTCTAATAGGATTCTAATTGAAGGTATTTTTGTCAATTTATAAAATAACACATGAGAGAGATGTATTGTGCCTATTTGCAGTCATATATAATTTCTAAAATTATTTTTGGTCTATAGTGCCCTCCTTCTAGTCTATCTACACTTCAAATAAATAATTAAATGTATTAACTTAATTTCCAAGGTGTTTCATTTCCCCAGTGTGTCACCATATAACAACCTTAATGAACCACGAAGTTGCCAAATGACAAGTTAGAGGATATACTAATTTGGATGTGTTTGGATGCATGCAATAAAAAACTCAACTCAAAGTATTTTATATTATGAACAAAAATATATTACTGCACATTGGAAGGTCATCAGCTCCCAGGTGGGTGAATTTAGTGGTTCAATGACTTCAACAATGATTCAAGTTCTTTCTATCCTTATCCGCTAGCATATTTTGTGGATTGACTTTATTTTCAAGATAGCTCTCCTTGTGGGTTTCATCTGTAGTTTCATGGAGACCTGACAAATTCTATGAGAAGAAAAGGGATGACCTTATCCAGTCTCCCTTTTATTTATTTTACTTTTTATTTTTTTTTAATTTTATTAACATATAATGTATTATTTGCCCCAGGGATACAGGTCTGTGAATCATCAGGCTTACACATTTCACAGCACTCACCATACCACATACCCTCCCCAATGTCCATAACCTAGCCACTCTAGCCTTACCCCCTCATCCCCCAGCAAGCCTCAGTTTGTTTTGTGAGAATAAGAGTCTCTTATGGTTTGTCTTCTTCCCAATCCCATCTTCTTTCATTTTTTCCTTCCCTACCTCCCACAAATCCCTGCCCTGCTTCTCCAATTCCTCATATCAGAGAGATCATATGATAATTGTGTTTATCTGGTTGACTTATTTCCCTCAGCATATTACCCTCTAGTTCCATCCACATTGTTGCAAATGGCAAGATTTCATTTCTTTTGATGGTTGCATAGTATTCCATTGTATGTATATTATATATATATACATGCATATGTATATATATAATATATACCACATCTTCTTTATCCATTCATCTGTTGATGGACATCTAGGTTCTTTCCATAGTTTGGCTATTGTAGACATTGCTGCTATAAACATTCAGGTGCACGTGCCCCTTTGGATCACTACATTTGTATCTTTAGGGTAAATACCCAGTAGCACAATTGCTGGCTCATAGTGTAGCTCTATTTTCAGCTTTTTGAGGAACCTCCACACTGTTTTCCAGAGTGGCTTCACCAGCTTGCATTCCCACCAACAGTGTAGGAGGGTTCCCCTTTCTCTGCATCCTCATCAAAATTCGTCGTTCCCTGTCTTGTTAATTTTAGCCACTCTGACTGGTGTGAGGTGGTATCTCATTGTGGTTTTGATTTGTATTTCCTTACCAGTCTCCCTTTTAAAAGAGTTGAAGTGGGAGGGAGACAGATATTTTACCCAGAAGCCTCCAGAATTCTTGTCAATGTCTTTATTGACCAGACTTGCTCATGTTCTCATTCTTAAGCTGAGTATTGACAAGCAAGAGGAGATCATCCCAACTTTCCAAAGAACTACATGGCCACATGGAAGATGTTGGATTGTTGAACAAAATGGATGTTCTGTAAATAAGAGAGAGTGGCTGATCATTTGTTGAGTGGACACAATATTGAACATGAGAAATAGGAAGAAAACAGAGGATAAACTTCAAACAGTGCAATTTGACAATCTGACTTCTAAAAGGTGTATGTCATTCATCCAATATGTCTGATGGACCAGAGACACTTGGTCTCCTTACTAACTTGGCCATCATTCCAAAATTCCATCAGCCTTACTATACTTCATTCTACCTCACTTTGTTTGTACTATATTGCTGTAACTTACTTATTTGCTTTAATTTATGCCTTATCTCACCAATTAGATCTTGAGCCTCTTAAGCTCAGGACATTATCTTCCTTGTCCTTCCCTTTTCCTTCTTGACTCTCTTTTACCTGCCCCTCCCCTTCTTAATATTTCTTATAGACCATTTGTATATTTTTATATCTTAAGATTCTGTTGGATACCGTTCTGAAAGGATGGGAGTAACTCCTTTCCTATGTGCCTATTCTGTGTTTAGCACAGTGCCAGGTTCATTGTAGGTCCTCAGATGCTTGTTGAAGACTGCATAAATCAAAGAAGCTAGAGAGTAGTGTTATGGAGCACCACACTTAGTGGTGCCTCTAAGATGCAACAATGAAAGAGGCTGCTTATTTATTTTTCTAGTGAGCCCAAATTTTAGTATCTTATGATCTAAAATTATCATGAAAATATCTTTAAACTAAAATACTCTTTACTATGAAATATACAAGCCTGATATTTTAGTTTTCCTGGTTTTGGGTAGTCTTCAGAGAATAATTGTTCTTGTCATCATTTAAGCTTCTCCCTCTCAAAAACTTATATTACAGGTTAAGATTGAA
>ML099850.1:5316-34243 GCA_003697995.1 Taxidea taxus jeffersonii | reverse complement strand
TTTTTTTTAAAGGTTTTATTTATTTATTTGACAGAGAGAGATCACAAGCAGGCAGAGAGGCAGTCAGGGGTGGGGGGAGCAGGCTCCCTGCTGAGCAGAGAGCCCGATTCGGGGCTCGATCCCAGGACCCCGAGACCATGACCCGAGCCGAAGGCAGAGGCTTAACCCACTGAGCCACCCAGGTGCCCCCAAAAGGGTATGTTTAATTACATTTTTAAAAGAAGACTTCATTGTTATTCAATTGTCCCTTCCTAATGACTCTCTGAAAGACAAAAATATATACTCCCACAAATAAAAAAGAACCTATCATTTTATCCCATTGTAGTTCATGTGTTCAAGAATCATTGAATCTCCATCAATTATGATTCCAGTGGATTATAAGAAAGATCATTCTGAGCCACGTGGACAGGAGTCTGGAGCCCGCACGGCCCGGCACCGCACACCTACTTCACTGAATTGATGACCTTATAATGGGCTCTTCCCAGAGCATTTTCCCACTCGGTTCGTCACTTGGGTTGACCATTTCTGAGCTCCTGACGTAAGGATCCTCCGCAAATACGAAGAGAGAACACAACTGCTTCTCTCCTTCTGGCCCCCAGCTCCTGCGTCCCCCGCCTCCACCTGACGGCGTCCTCCTGGAGCATCGGCCGCCTCTGGCGCACTCCACGTACGGAAACTTCACCCCCAGATCTCCGCCTGCCTCCCATTTCCTAGTAACGGAACAGCCGTGCGTTTCACGACACAGGTCTTTCGCCTGAGTCCGCCCCCGTCTGTGGTGTGAGGGAAGGGACCGGTTCTGTGTCTCGCGTCTCTCTTCCCGACAGCATCTGCTAAGCAACAAATCCATTCTCCAGCGATCTGAGGACCACCTCCATCCTGTCCTCGGTCTTGTAGCTGCAAGGTCTCTGCTCGCTCCCACTGTTCCGTGCGCCTGGTCTTACGGCAACACCGACGGTGCGCCACCGTGGCTGCGTGTTTCTGAGCATCTGGGAGGGCAGCCTTCTGTCCTGTTTTTGTTTTGTTTTGTTTAAGGTTAATGTAGATCTTCATGAAATTTGTTCTTTCATTAAATTTTAAATCTTTTATGTATCAAACTAGACTGTTGACTGGGATTTCACTAATGTTATAGATTAAGTTTGAGGGAATTGACGTCTTTAAAGCCGCCCCAGCTAAGAGCATGGAACTCTCTCCACTTTGCTCAGATGAGATTCTATGTCCTATGCTAGGATTTTTAAGGCTTCTTTATAGAGGTGTTGTGTGTTCCTGGTAAAATTAACTGCCAATACTTTGTGGCTTCTGTGACTTTTATGAACAATTTGTACTTTCCGATGGCCATTGCTGGTTCAGAGATGTGCTGTTGATTTCTGCATATGGAAAACCTCCTGAGCTCTTACTGGTTCTAACAGCTCACCTAATAAACCTATATTGTTTTCCCAGGGCTTGATGACTGTTCTAGCTTTTCTCCCAACACCAGAGCTCAGGCCGCTATGGGCAGCAGCCATGCTGCCGTACAAGCCCCCCAGGTGGGGAGGAGCCCCTTCCGGCCAGATGGGACCAATCTTCAGAGTACCCCATGACCTTGAGCAGCAGGATTCTAGGGCTCGGAGATGTTCTGTGGCTCACACGTGGTCCGTCTAACCTCACCCCTCAGATGCAGGCAGAGTCCCTTCTTGCCCCACGTCTCTGATCCTCTCTGCCCCGTGGCAGCTTTGGGCCCTCTCACGTGATCCCCGTGGCCCCACAGCCCCACCACCTTTGTCCCGCTGCCCTCCTTATCACACAACCGCCCCTGGGACCCGAGCTCCTCAGAGAAGGCGCAGGAGCAGGTGCCCTTCCCACTTAGTTTGGTGCGACACGTGCCCGGAAGACTGGGGTCCCCAACGCGCAGGACAGGGGACCCGCCCTCCGCATGTCGTCCCTAGGAGGAGGGCAGCGACACCGGCCGGCTGGGCCCCGGGTCCTATGCGCAGCTCTTCAGACTCCCAGGAGTGCACATTTCCTCCCACGTCCCTCAGGGCTAAGCTCCAGTCCGAAGGGGCACCTGCAGCGGGCTTGGCCAGAGCCCCTCCCCGCAAGGGCCAAGGGGACTGCAAGGGGGGGACGGCACCCACAGCCACTGAGCCCACGTGGCTCCCGGGGCCCCACAGTCCTCACGGCTAACCCTGACCCCCAGCCGAGCCCGGCCCTGAGGGGCCCACCATCAGCAAGCCGGCTGTGTAGACGCAGCTGCCTGCACCTGCCCCGGCCCAGACATCGGCAGGTGCTGCCTCCCATGTAGGTTTTCCAGGGAAGAGCAGCTTTTGGGTCTCCAGCTTGTTCTTCCCCGGGTGCTACAGAGAAAGCTTACGTTCCTGTGGCTCTTGAAATAAAGAACAGCCTTTTCTATGACTTTCTAACACCACACACCCTCGTCCCAAGGCTGGCAGGTGAGTCCCCTCGGGAGGCACCACTTGCGTCGGAAGCTCACTGTGGCGCCCCTTCTGTTTGCAGATATGCGCGGGCGGCGCGAGCGCATGGGTGTCCCGTCCCTGTGCCTCCCTGCTCCAGGCTCACAGCTGTAGCCGCAGGGCCGGCCTGCCGGTGCCACACGGACACTCAGCATTCACGGGCATTGTGGTCAGCACCGGAGGACGCAG
The DNA here is from genome assembly GCA_003697995.1 of Taxidea taxus jeffersonii. Lineage (NCBI taxonomy): Eukaryota > Metazoa > Chordata > Mammalia > Carnivora > Mustelidae > Taxidea > Taxidea taxus. Next base: position 31,607 of record ML099850.1, on the reverse strand, counting down.
GCAGTGTTCCATTTTGTGCGTCATCAGTGGGATGCTGGGGCCGGGGACAGCGGCTGCCTGGGCCGGGCTGACATGGCAGGGGAAGTCAGCGCGAGGCCAGGGGCAGGGCCAGCAGGGGTGGGGGTCCCGTCATACACGGCCTTCCCCGCTGGACACGACGCGGACAGAGCTTAGGGCCACCATACACAGTGAGGCTGGGCAACAGAGGCTTGGCATGGCCTGCGTCTGTCCCCAGGGTGCTTCCCGCGCCTGGCCGGGTCACCCTCAGGCGAGCGCAGTCACTCCTAGAGACAGCCTCGCCCACTCCGGCCTTGTGACAGCTCCTGCCCAGTAGGGTCACCGTAAGCCAGTCACTGTCGGCGGATCCTGTGCCTCCTCCCCACCCAGGGGACCAGCCCAGGACGCTGTCTCCGCTCTGGCCTTCCGAAGACAGCAGAGGACAGATGGCAGGAAAAGCTAGACGCTCCCCGGTCAGCCATAAACGGCCTTCACCTGTGTGTTCACAGTCTCCGCTTCGAGGTTTGCATCGAATGAGCCCATGCCAGCCTCCAAGACGATGCCCAGCGGCCCGCACAGCCTCTCCCTGTCAGCTGGAGCCCATCCCAACAGTGAGACCTGCCGAAACAGGGCCTCGTGGATGCCTGGATGCGCGGAGCCAGCGTGCACACAGCAACGGGGTCTGTGGTCTGAAGATTTTCCCTGCAAGCGGAGGTATGCTGAGTCACTCCCGCTGTGGACGGAGCCAGATGAGGCCTCTAGCTTGTGTCAAACTTACTTACTGGCGTTTGCAGGAAAGATAATTGGGGCTGGTGCCATGGATCCCTGTCCAGTGGCCAGCTGGGGACCAAGCTTCCTTCCCCAAGCACTGAGCTCAGCAAACCTCAGCCCTGGTTGGGGGCCTGGAGGTCGCCGTGGGCGGGGACGATCAGTGGGCACGGACCACCGGTGTTTGCAGACCGGTTCAGGCCGCTTGCTCCTGTTGGAAAAGAACTGTCCCTGTCGCAGATCCTCATAAGAAAGAATTACCAGCCCCGTACCAGGGAAGAAGCCGCTCTCCCCCTGGGCTGACGGACACACCCAGTTAAACCCCAAGTTCCCAACTCCCACTCAGTCTCACAAGCACATTTCTAAACTCCCCCTGCGTCGATCACACTCATAGAATCTGCACACCTTCACCAAGGCCAGGTCCCTTTCCGGCGGTGATTTCCCATCTTGGATCCCAGACCCGCCGGCCTGCGCTCCCATGGCCTACACGCTACGACCTTGCAGGAGCCACGGTTCTGCCCCTTTCTCCTGCAGTCGGGGCTTGCTGGGGACGCGGTGGCTCCCTTCTTGGAGCAGGACGTGCTCTGGTCAGGTGCAACCTTCCCAAACCCTCCTCCACGGAATGCACACCCTTCCCTCCCACTGCTAGCTGGGCAGCAGAATTGGCTGGAGAAAATATTAAATACGAGTTCCTGGGTCACATACTTAGAAGCCTAGTGGCCTTTTTTGTGGTTACTTTAAATGAAGCAAAAAATAAGTTCTGGGTACGTGACATACCCGTGGCACAAAACTCACGAGGTTGAGACGGGGCGGCGGGGACAAGCCTCCCCCCTGCCGACCGCCGGCCCCCAGCACCCCTTGCTGAGGACAGTGCTGGTTCGCAGTCCCTGTGCCTGCACACGCGTCCCAGCTGGGGCTCAGAGGAGGAGAGGCCACAGCAAGGGTCCCCAGTGTCCCGAGTGCATGCGCTGCTGTTCCTCCCTGACATCCCCGTTGGGTCCTGACCGTCCAAGGAATCAAGGGTTCTTTCTCCTGCTGACTACACAGAGAGATGGGCTGCCTCCTTGCCAGTCTCCTCCCCCATGATGGGGGTAAACCCACCTTAGCTGTCAGGGGTTTTCTCCCCCTGGAGGCTCCGGTCACAACATCAGCTGAGAGCACATGGAGACGGGGACAGCGGGGCACAGGCAGCTGGGTGACCATCGGTCCCAGTTCTGCCTAGGGAAGCCAAGTTCCTCTGTGCGGGGAAACAGTGCTGGGGCTGGGCTGCCCTTTAGGGGAGGATGTGGGGGGGGGGGGGGGGGGCTGGGCTGGGTGACTTCTGACCGTCTATGTAGCCTGCAGACACCCCAGTGTGCTCGGCCCCACGGGGTCAGGGAGGCCGCCCCCAGGCTGACCATGAGAACATCGGGCAGGAGTGCATTCTGGATGCCTGCCCCACCGGAAGGCCAAACCCACACTCAGCCCCTCTGTGCGGGCAGGCTGGACGTCGAGACAGGTTTAGGAGCCCGGACTCCCAGGTCAGATACCAGTACTGCCCATGGGAGCTGCCAGACCTGGGCCAGGCCACGAAGCCCTCCTGCCTCAGTGTCCTCAAATGAAACCTGCGGCATGCACAGTTCCTTCTGCTCCCGCAGCCGACACTCCTGGGGTGGGAGGGAGCAGCAGATGCACGAGTTCCCCGCAGAAGCCTGTTATAGGGAACATCCCGGGAAGAGAGTTGGGGTCCATCGCTCTTTCGGGGACCACGTGGACCCAGGCCTGGTGAAGAGGCGGGGTCCCCACCCCCGATGCTGGGCGCGCCAAGCAGTCGGAGCTCAGCTGCTCAGCAAGGACCGGCTGGAACGTGGCCTCTCTCAGTTCCATCAGGGGAGCCGAGGGGGCAAAGGGCACGATCAGCCACGAGCACTCAGTGACGTGTGTTCCCTTAAAGCTGAGGTCAGAGTTGGCGGCATGGACCCCGTCTCCAGATCTGCGCGGCGGCCCGCACCTGCAAACCCAGAGCCCACGCGGGCGGGCATGCCCTCGGCGCCGGAGACGGAGAGCCGGACGAAGGGTGCCCTGCGCCTCCTACGTTTTTGTACACATAGTTAGCGGAGGCCGGAGTACGTGTATTTCCATCGCGCATGGACACATCTCCGCGCCACAGCACAGCGTGCATGTGGGTCCGCTAGAAAGCCCTCAGGAAACACCACCCGCCAGGAGAGTGACCTCCGGAGCATACAGCCTTCTCCTGTTCCTCCCCCCTAGAGATGTCTTCACAACATCCCGCGGAGCATTCCAAGATCTGGACGCTCGCGGGGCCCCCGGGAAGCCTCCGCTGCGGCAGGTGGAGACCCTCGCCAGGGCTGCCCGCCTCCTGCTGCGGACAGTCCCCGAAACCGCAGAGCTCTTACTGATGTCTACACTCTATGAAGCATTAATTCATGATTTTCTTAATATCTTATTGATCTCCCCTCTCCAAAGGCCAGAGGTTAAGAAACTCCATAAAAACGTCCTGGCAATTTATTGCAGTTGCTCGAAGACACTGAAGCAGGCTCCTAGCCATTCGCTCTCCCATTGTCTTTCCACGTAAGCTTGCTGTTCAAAATGACAAATTTACCTTTTTCTATGAACTTTATATGAACTTGTTTTTTAGATTTAATACATAGAGAAAGACCCATGCGCCCACCTGGGACGGTTGTAGACTCAGACTCAACAGAACGGCGGTCGCGGTGGGAAGTCGGGCCACCCGCACGCGGCGAGCGGGGCCGCCGACACCAGCGCTCCCCGGTACCGTGCGGCTCACCGGCCGAGCCCACTCTTCCTGAACGAGAGGATGACGGACATGATCTATGCTCCTGTGATGCCTCTTGCTTGTCCAGGGGAGAGCGGGCAGAAGGAGGGCGAGGCGTGGGGTCACTGCCGGACGCCCCATCCCGGTGCAGGCCTGCGGCGCTCAGTGGCTAACGGGCCCGCCCTCTGCCCATCAGTTGTGCGCCCACAGCCCACAGGGCCACGGCGGCCTCCCAAAACCCCAGCGTGGGATTCACTCCCAACTTCCAACCCGAAGGGAATTGATAGGAAAGTTGGGAGCAGAAAATCATGAACCGGAAGATTAAAAATGGAAACCAGTTTGTAATTTCAAGGAAAACATTTGTGACTGTAAATGCTATAACGAACAGGTGAAAAAAAAATGTCTTTTTAATTACATTATTTAGCTCGAATGGGCACAGATTTGAGAGTTTTAATTAACCTGACTCAGAAAGTAAATACTTTCACATTGCAGTCCCACGCTAGCCTCTCCTGTGGAGAACCAGCCAAGCTGTGTGAGGGTGTCCTGGGGGTCCCCACGCCCGCCCCCCACAGGGAAATGAGCAGTTCATTTGTAGGTGAGGGACCAGCCTGGTCAGAGGAGCCCTCCCCTCCCTTCCCTCCCCTCCCTTCCTTTTCCTTTCCTTTTTCTTTTCTAATCTTCAGCTCTGGCTTTAACTGAGCAAATCTCAGGGAAGCCTTGAAATAAGAAAATTGACTGTCTAAAAATACTGTGTTCCTAAAAACTGTATATTTGGACTAGAATCTCTTGTTCCTCTTTTTAAGTAGATGCTTGGACAGATTGTTTTTGTCCTAAAGTTTCAATTCACATCTATCGACGAGAGCATCTGGGGACAAGCTTTGCTCGCTCATTCAGAAACCTAGTATTGAAGATAATCTTTTATGTAGCAAAAGGAGGGCTATGCATGACGTGTTTCCTTCCCGCTCAGTGACGGAAGTCTGTGTGCGCAGCCCCCGCCGTACACACCCACGCAGGCGTGAGCGGGCTGAGCTCTGCGTCAGTGTACATCTGCCGGTCTGCGCTGTTTACTCGGTTTTCTTTCAGGGAAAACGCTCTTGTACCGGCATTTTCTCGCTTATGCATTTGCTAGAAAGAGGGTCAAAAAGCATCAGAGTCTGCACTACGGTGCTCTGTGGGGGTTTCAGGGAAGAAACCAGAGATTCCAAATAGAAGTTACTTGAATGCTTGAAGTTTTGGTGAATAATTGCGTCTTTTTCCCACCGTATCTGAAATAGCATTGACATTTTAAGTTCGGGTCAGCAAATAACAGTTTCCCTTAAAAAAATGCCTGGCAGGGACGGAATAGTCCTGGCTCTCGCTATCGGTTTCTGAGAAGTCCGCACAGCCGGCTGCCTTCCCGGGTCCGCCTGTGCGCCTCCGTGGCGAGCCGCGCAGCACCCGGACGGCGGAGACGCTGGCCTCCAGGCCCCCGACGGCTCACGGGACGTGGTTCAGGAGCACAGACCCAGGGCGTGGTCGTGTCTCCCGGCGGCTCTACCCAGCGCTGGTGCCAGAGCTTTCCGAAGCTCCTGGGAAGTGAAGGAAGCTTTGTCACCTGCGGGAGGAGGTGCTTGGCCCACCAGGAGGACCGGCCGGCAGCAGGTGGGCCGCAGGGACCGGTGAGGCGATCCGCACTGGGTGGTCTCATCCCACATGCCTCTCCAGGGAGAGCATGGCGGGAGCTGGGCCCCTGTGCCCCGAGCCTCCCGGCGCCTGCGACCCCCTCCCGGCCCCGGGACAAAGTATTGGCAGCCGAGTGCGATGGGGAACAGCCCTAAAGAGGCTCCAGATGGACTCTGAACTGTCCCGGAAGCTTCACTTCTTTGCAGCACTTTCTGGTTTTGTAGCAGTGACACAGTGTTTCGAGACACATGAGGTTTATCAGCCTGATGTGCAGTAGGGAGACAAAGGACGGGGCACGCAGTAAGCCAGGAGGAGTACCAGACCGAGAGCGAGGGACCCGAGGCCAGACGCCCAGCCTTGCTCTGGGTCCACGCCGGTCTGAGGCTCGCACAGCTTCCGCTCAGCAACCCCACATCCATCCAGCCGCGGCAGGCGGGCCTGGCCCCATCAGTAACGTCGGCCGCGGAGAATCTAGAATTAGCACTTTCACCGCATCAAGTGTTTTAATGCAACAATTGAAAAGTATAAGGAAGTCAAGGAAATGCAAAAAAAAAAAAGTGTAAATTAAATACTATTCACCAGCCATGATGTATGTGCAGCTCCAAAATGAAACTATTATTTCTGGGACCAGTAATAAAATCTCCTGTTGATTCATACTTTTTTTAAAGATTTTATTTATTTATTTGACAGAGAGCACAAGTAGGCAGAGAGGCAGGCAGAGAGAGGGGAGGAAGCAGGCTCCCCGCTGAGCAGAGAGCCCGATGCGGGGCTCGATCCCAGGACCCTGAGATCACGACCTGAGCTGAAGGCAGAGGCCCAACCCACTGAGCCCCCCAGGCGCCGCTTGATTCATACTTTTAAAAATGTCTAGAAACACGAGTTTGCATGATACTCTTGCAATGAGTTCAGTACTTGGTGCAAGTTTCAGACGGCCTGGGCTGGACTGAAATCACTTTGTGTCCGAGGTCGACAGTCTTCCTGTCTCTGTACCTCCGCCCCCCTCTGCCCTCCTTTCCCTTCTCGTCCACGGCTCCTCTGTCTCCCTGTGCTAGTGTCCCTGCAGTGGGTTGAGTGGCGCTCCTCCAAAATTCATGCTCACCCGGACCTTGGGATATGCCTCACGTGCAAAGAAGGTCTCTGCAGACGTAACTAAGGTAAGCCGAGGTCTTCCGCCTCTAGGAGGGCTTTAAATGCAATGGCCCATGTCCCTGACGGCAGATGGGAGCGCAGACGCCCGCGGAGGGCAGAGTGAAGTGATGCAGCCCCAAGCCAAGGGGCAACGGAAGCCACCAGAAATGAGAAGACACAAAGAAGGTGGCACCCCCAGAGCCGCTGGAGGGAGGGCCGTCCTGCTGACATCTTCACTTTGCACTCCCGGCCTCCAGACTGGGAATAAAGCTCTGTCTCAGGCTTCCAGGCTTGTGCTGACTTATCACAGGGCCTAGGAGATGAACCGTCTTCACCATCCAAGGTTAGCATCTGTACTTCTGTGCCGAGGAAGAGCTCCTGCCATTCACCCCACGCGCGTGCGCGTGTGTGCGTGCCTGTGTTTATTTTTATCTTTTCATCTGCAGAAAGGAAGATTGTGTTTCTAGTCTGGTGACAAGCATCGCCTTCTGGGTGTGGAGGTCCCGGACGGTGTTTTCCCATCCCCTCCCCTAGAAGAAATTTGCCAACAGTTGGAAAACTAACAAGCTGAAAAAAGTATTGGGACTTGGAAAAATGTATCAGGAATGATGAAACTTAAAATTACAGCTCTGCACCATCAAAGAAATTTTATTTTCAAAACTAATACAACGGCCTCTCTGGAAGACAGTTTTGTGTTTCTTAGAGAAGTGAACGTGCTCTTACCACATGATCCAAAAATCACTCTTTGACATTTACCCAAAGGAGCTGAAACTCGTGTGGACGTTTATAGCAGCTTTATTCACAACCGCTCAAACTTGGGGAAACCAGCATCAGTAGGTACATGGATGAGTGGGGCCCATCCAGATGACGGCATGTTACTCGGGAGTGAAAGGAAAGGGCTACGAAGCCAGGAAAGGCAGGGAGGAGGCCGAAGGGCATGTCATCAGACCAAGGCCACGTACACCGTGGCGTTCTGGAAAAGGAAGAGCTGTGCAGACGGTGGGCCGGGTCGGGGATGAGGAGGGAGGATGGACAGGCAGATCGCAGGTGGCTTTCGGGGCCCTGGAGCACTCTGTGTGGGGCTGTAAGGCTGACCCACGCCCTCTCGCCCTCCAAACCCGTCCCGTATACGGCAGCAAGGCCAAGTCCTCGGGTAAACCAGGGACTTTGGGTGGGGCGGACGCGTCCACGCAGCCTCGCCCCCCGTAACAAACGAGCCACTCCGGGCGGGATGTGGGGGCAGCGGGCAGGCACAGGGGCTACACCTTCTGCTCAGTCTTGCTGGGAATTTGAAACTCTTCTTTAAAAAAAAGTCTTACAAAACCTTAACTGTATTAGAATTGTAATTTTCATTAAGAAATCCATGGTGTAGAAGTGTTCTGTAGTACACATATAGTGCCTCCGGTTACGAACATGCACGCAGCCTGCATTCTGTGTTTGCTTATCTACGTTTACTCTGGAAAAGGTGTACATGTACTGCCTTACCTCGTCAGAAAGCAGATGGTTGTCTCGGTGGTCTTAGCACTTATCATATAAATCGCACTGAAACTTTGGGGAAAGAATCTCATCTGTACGCAGAGAGAACATTCATGGGAAATCACCCAGTGCCTTTTATCCACTTCTCATAAGTGGAATTTGAGCTATTTTCCTGCTTTATTAGTAGCTATATGTACTTTCAGTTCTTTAAAGTTTCAATGAGTAGGATCAATTCTTAATTTTTCTAGCTATAGGTGCTCCATTAGATTACACACTTCCTACATAATGAATGTGAATTTCTATATTCATTATCCCTTCATTAGTCCTTTTTCCATGACAGTGCCTGGCAGTCCTGTGGGTCCCAAGTGTGTCTCTCAGCTGGCCTAGAGCCTCGGTGGGGCGGCCCTATTCCACAGGCTCACACCATTTGCATTTTGTGGAATGTGTTTGTCGCTTCCGAAAAGTTGGGATGGGGAACTGTGTTAAGATTTTATTAGTTCACATCCTATTATTTTCTTTTTTTTTTTAATTTATTTGTTTTTTAAAATTTCTTTTCGGTGTTCCAGAATTCATCCTATTATTTTCTAAGCCAGTCGCTGACATCCATATGGCCAACGCAGATTCAATTTCCAGGTCAGATGCCCCTTGGCCTTGGTCCTCCAGAGTCTGTGCCCTATGCACACAGACTCCTCCGTGAAGAATGTGCACAGCCCACCATGGGAAGCTACCTTGTGGTGCCTAAGTGAGGTCCGGCCAGGTGTTGCCTTATGGGATTGGGTTGGCCCACCCAGGCTCATGATTCAACGTCAGAGAGGCCAAGGGCTCTGGCCCCTTTACAGCTGCGACCTGATGACCTCCACACACGTTTCCCCAAGGACACAGAAGGACACCATGGAGGACAATGTCTGCTCCCTCATTGTTGCCCGACTCTCTAGCCGCTGTCCTACTGTGTCTGGTTTGGTGGGAACCTGAAGGGGAAGGCGCTTCTCACCTGTCTTCCGACTTGCCTTCTGCCCCGCTCCAGGTGCACTCTCAGAGGAGGGCTGGGGGGTTGTCTGGCTTCCATCCCCAAGGGAGCCTCTGTTCCCACAGTGACTGGATCTGGAGAAGATGCGGGAGCCTGGGTGGATCCCAGCCATAGCACATTCTTCTGCAGATCAGAATGATCTTCTGTACAGAGTGGATAATGGATAGGTAAAGGTGTTTTCTAATTAATTGTAAATACTCAATATATGACAATTCTAATTAATGCAATATATATGATTAAATAAGACTGTCAAGAATACTCAGATTTTTTATAACAAGAATGTGGATTTGGTTGGGATCAGTCTGGTTGACCAAGCTAGAAGAGTTGCCTGGAGAGAGTGGCCGAGCATATCCAAATGAATTTTATCTGATTTCAGACCTTCCAGGAAACTTTGAAGAAGAGAACTAACTATTGGTGATACTAATGATTATTTTTCTCAATAGCACATGCCGTCTTAGCAACAGGACTGTGTTCATGGAGAGAGAGACTGAAGAGGGAACTCTGAGTACATGTCCTTCCAGCCAAATTGTATAAAACTGTACAAAAATAACCAGCACCGGAAGAAATCCTGCAGGTCACGAGACAAGCAACAAGCCGACAGAGCGCTCTCCCCCCGTGAGGGACCAACCCCTCAGGAGCTTGAGAGTGAGAAGTCAAGTCACAGTCCAAGATGCAAGACAAACTTCCTGCGAGGATGACGGTGATTCTGGAGGGACTCCAAATGAGAGTAAAAATAAACACCGTATCCCAGGACACTAGGAGAGAAAAGATGCCAGTCGGGGAACTCAGCTGCATTGGGGGCAAAACTGTCCTGGACGCAAATAGAAGCAAACAACCCCTAACTTGCAAACACTTAGAAAAACTAACACAATAAAATCTTCACATCTTTAGTCTACATAACAAGGGAACCCAATCCCTAGAGAACAGAATAAAACAAACAGAAAAAGTCTTTAAAATGATTGAAACAGATATCCTAGGAGAGATTAAAGAGAAAATCGCATACAAAGAAGAGGAGACCTGGAAACAAAACGGAACAGAAGACTCAGGCGTTCTCAAGGAATTGAACCGAACAAACAGAATCCGAGGGTAGACGTGGACCAGGGTCGTGTTCCGGGAGCCACGAGATGAGTGTCACTCAGAGCCTCCAGGAGACCTGTGGGGCACGTGCACACGTGATGGGTGTGGTCAGTACAGTTCCAGGGGACAAGACAAGAAGAATTTATGTTAAAATATCGGTAGGAAGAAGGAGGAGGAGGAGAAGAAAATTCCCCAGAAATTCTTTAATTTAAATATTTCAGGTTAAAACACCCGTCCTGTGCTCTGTCACACAAATACACAGACACACAAGGTTAAGCATCATAAATTCTAAGAGGTTTACTTACTTCTAAAGGCATGCCTTGATGAAATTTTAGGATGGTGCAGAAAAAAGAAAACGGGAAAATCATTAAAAAACTAAAAACTAAATGTTTTAAGAATGAACAAGAGTTAATTTGGCTTCAGACTCCCTGCTTTGCTACATGAAAGTACTTACAGCTTTGAAGCTCAGAATAAAACACATTTTGAAGCAGTCTTGGGTGAACTCTGAAAAGGGTTTGTTACTCACATGATGCAGAAAACCCTAAAAAACCATGCCAGTCAAGAGGTCAAAGCTTCACGTTCACTTTGGGAACACAGGTGAAAGTGCCAGGCCATCAAGGGTCTGCCCATCCAAAAGGCCAGCTAGGATCTGGAAGATGTCACTTTGCAGAAGCAGTGTGTGCCACTCCCTCACTGTGACCATGGAGCTGGGAGGTGTGCCCAGGCCAAACCATGGGTCTGTGGCTGAGCTTTTACTGCGCATGCTTAAGAATGCAGAGAGTAATGCTGAGCTTAGGGGTTTCGATGTAGATTCTCTGGGTCCTGAGCACATCCGGGTGAATAAAGCCTGTAAGATATGGTGTCGCACTTAAGGGCTTGTGGTCAAATTCAGCCAGACCTGAGCTCTCCCTGCCACATGGAGATGATCCTGATGGGAAAAGAGCAGAGTCCTCCTACACCAGAAGAACAGGTTGCGCAAAAGAAAAAGACCCCAGAAGAAACCAAAGAAAACTTACGGCCTGGGAGTAAATTCTGCATAAAGCAAATGCAAATAAAAGTTAAAAAAAATATATATATATATATGCATATGTATATATATATATATATATAGTTAAAAAAAGTAGCATATATATATAAAGTAAAATATATATATATATATATATGTTTTCAACCTAGGACCATTTACCAAGTAAGATAAGGCTTTAAGATTTGAAAACAAAACAATGACAGTCTTTATAGACATTGTCAAACATATTGAACAGCAAATTCAGATTGTCACCGAGAAAATCGTCCTTGGGGAATGGACTCGGGCAAAACAACCAACCTCCGAAAGCAAAATGCAGGGTTTAAATAACTATGACAAATTCAGAAATCAGGAAAACCGATCTTTAAATACAAGGAATCTTTGAGTCATAATGAGACCATAACTGACTCAAACAGCTGTTGCTTAAGATACTTCTAACACAAGGAGTAAGAAGACCAAGTAAGGACAGGTACTGGGTTTAGACATGATTGGAACAGTGCAATATAAAATGTGTTTACTTAAATTAATTTCCCAGAGACCTGCCAACATAAATAAGGCAAAAACAGTGAGTCTAAAGATACCCAAGGACAATGACAGTCATTACACGGAATTGGTTAAGCTCAGCTATTTCAGGAAAGAGCCTATTATTAGAGAGGTTTCCCAGCTCTGTTCTTTTGTGTCCTCATTTTATGTTGCTGTGTAAGCTATTGCTCCAAAACTCAGCTTAAAACAGCAGACTGTTGCTGTGTACCAGCCCCCAGGCCAGGAGTCTGGGTGAGGCTTACCTGAGTGCTCTGATTTCAAATCTCTCACTGTTGCTGTCACGAGGTTGCCTTGGGCTGTGGTTTCATCGCAGGCTCAACTGGGGAGGGATTCAAAGGCGTCCGTTGGCAGGATCTGGTGCCTGGTATGTGGTTGGACTGCGGGTCTCTGTTCCTCGCTGGCTGGCTTTTGCCACACGGGGTAGCTCATGACGCAGCAGCTTGTTTCATCAGATGGAGCAAGTGCAAAAGGCCAGGGACCGTGGGAAAGCACGACTCTATAACCTGGTCTCGGATATGGCAATCCGTCACTTTTGTCAGATTCTGCTCCGGAAAAGCCCGTCCCTCAATGAAGCCCTTCAAGGACTTGGTGTCAGGAGTGGAGATCATTTGTACGCTTGTCGGGGGCTGCCCATGTCCGGTGAGGAGCAAATGCAATGCAAATCCGAAGCAATCTGGCATGGGTAGCAGGAGGCTGTCAGGGAAAATACAGTTCATGCAAACAGTGATTAGCAAGAACAAATGGGTGTGCTATTATGCAGCTAAATGTGTCCACACGAAATCCAGCAAGGAGTCCCAAGGAAATAAGACGCATTCCTCTAACAATAAAACTTTGAAATAAAGCAGCAGTTCACCAAAATACAAGGAGGACTGTTGGACATTCTTCCCTCAGATAAAGTATCCCCCAAACAAGTAAGGATACACTTTTGCTTTTATTTACAAGCCTGGCCTGAGTGTGATTGTGAGGTTCGAGTACAACCAGAAGAGTGTGTTTACCCTTCCCGAACATGAAACTATTACGGAAGTTGTATGAATCAGAGACAACTTTAGGAAAATGTCAATAAACGCGCGTCCCCAGTAGACTCATGTAAGCCAAATCCTTCAAAAATAAAAGAAAAAAAAAACAGAGGAGCATTTTAAGAACTCTCAAAACTTGGAAATTTAAAAACTATGTGTTAAATAACTCGTAGCTTGAAAAAGGAAATGAAACTTAAAAAAATACATCTTCATGCCATGCAGGAATGCTAGGAGCAATTTTAAAAAATTGCTCTCATACATTCTTTAGGGGGTTGTGAATAGTTTGAGTTCTGACAAGCAATCCGGAATCTCCTATAAAAATTAAAAGAACATACTTTTCGGTCTAGCAGTTTGACTCCTGGGACTCTATGGCAAATAATTGAAATCACCAATGTCTAAGACAGTATCTGGATGTACACATCTGTATTGCCCGAAGGGACAAGCATTGGAAGGGAAGCATATGTCCACGTGTGGAATTGAAGACCAACTCACGGTTCTCCTGAACACGAGTGGGAGAGTAGCCATGCGGGAACGTACGGGGCCTCAGGCTAGACCGGAGCAGGGGACACGGGGCCTCGCGGAGGGAGCAGAACCAATGCTGAGCAGTCTGCAAAAAGAATGTCCCCTCCAGGACAAGAAGGGAAGCAAGGAGAAGGCCGTGTTCCCACCTGTGTTGCATGAATCCACAGCATGGAGGGCCAGCGAGCGGGCGGCGGGGCTGAGCCTCTGCGGTTAGAGAAGCTACACAGTCAGCACGGACATCCTCTGCCATTCGCAGTGAGAAATGTTGGTAAAATGATCTGGGGAGAACAAAAGCTTGAATCAGGTCCGCGCGTGTCCACGCACGTACACGGGTATATGCGCGATATATGTGTGAACGTGTGTATGTTTCAAAGCCCAGATGCCTTCCCACGCGCACACAGGACCGCATTCTCCCCCCCAAATGCCTACTTTTGTATATGGCCAAATTAATGAGAGCATTCTGTTCATTTCCTTTCTTTCTAAAAGGAATAGGTTTGCATCTAAACGATTCGCTACAAGAATAGATCGAGAATGACAGTGACAAAAAAATCCCCAAGGGTTAAGTAACGGTCCCAAACTGCACAAATGACAGAGCCTTAGACCCATTTGGTCACTCATTTTGATGGACAGGTGTCACGGGCCCCGCCAGTTAGGTCTGGGGGGAGGCCCAGACCCGGGTCTGTGCCCACACGCGGAGGGCTATCCTCGGAGTGACTGCCTGCGCCCCCCAAATCTCCACTGAGGTGCTGGGTGGCAGCCAGGGCCCCCCCAGTTGCCACATTGCATGGGTGTGATTTACAGCAATCGCACTGCTCTGTTTCAAAAGTCATGATACTTGTCCTCCTTGGTCATTGAACCAAGGCTCAAACAACTGAAAAACTACTGCATAGACGTCGAAGAGACGTCCCTGCTTGAGGCCGGAATTCTTTCGCTGAATCACCCAGGGATGGAGCGTCAGGCCCCAAGAGCGTTCGCATAGGAACAGTTTAGGGACAGTTTACCTTAAAAACTCCTCCTCCTAATACAATATCATTTTTAACCATTTAGGAACGAAGTTATATATAAAAATATATTAGCATTTCCATTGTGTTTCTCCTCCCCAAAAGTCTACTTTTGTGTACGGTTAAATTAATTACAGGGTTCTGTTCATTCCCTTTCTGTTTCAGTTTCCAGCCTCAGAAATCATTAACTTCTCATTTGAAATACAATTTAAGAAAGAAATCATCCATTATGTTGGAATATATGTGTGTCTATTCTAAAATGCTCTATCAGGAGAATGCATTATAATACAATAAATTAATCTTTAAAAGCAAGTATCTCAGTGTTCTGAGGTGGGTAAATGAGAACCTGCCCTTATTTCTTTACACGGCAGCTAAAGGAGAGGAAGGCAGTCCAGCCGTCTGGACCGGCACAGCTGGAGGGAGGTTGAAATGCGTCGGAGCTGAGGGGCCCAGGTTGGACTGGACGTCCGGAGGGACTCCTGGGCCTGCAGGACAAGGCGGTGCTCCCGGACTGGGAGGGAGCGGGCGCTGCTTCCCTTATGTGCCTCTGGGTTGTAGAACACCACTGCCCCGCGTTGAATACCGCACCGCAAGCCACATGGTCTGCGGCACCAACTGTCGAGAGCCCCACAGCTCCTGAACAGAGACCACACCAGCCCAAAGAAGGGCAGGACTCTGAACTGTGCCGGTTACACTGAGCAAAAGCCAAACCTTCCTCGAAATCATGAGAAAGACGCCAGCCTACCTGGGAGCACTTCCCTTCTCTGCTTCCTTTCCCACATTGCCCCCGAGACCCAGAATCTTCTGGACCTTGCAGCCATCCCGAGACACCATCCCCCACCCAGGGCCACCCTCTCAGTGTGGGGGACTCCCGGTGAGGTCTGGGGTCTCCCGAGAGCGCCTGCAAGGCAGGGCTGGGGTCTGTGTGCTGCGGGAGCTCGGGTGTGACCCTTGAGGGCCGTGTTGTTCAGGCTACCGCACGGGAGGTGGGCCGCCTCTAACGTGATCTGAGCTCCGGTCCTTCCGGGGGCCATGGTGGGTGCCATCCTTCAGCACCTGCAAGGCCACCGTCAGCTGCCTCTCCCTCCTGTCTTTAAGCACCTGGACTTCCTCCAGGTGTGCAATGACACACTCCTGCAGCTCTAGGTATACTGAGTCACAAACGCGTGTTTTCCTTTACTTGAAATATCCTGGTGTTATCAGGAGAATCCAAAGATAGGGCAAAGTCCTAACTCCCTACAGCTGTGAATGTGACCTTATTTGGAAAGAGGGGGTTTGCAGGTGCAGTCAAGATGGAGTCATTGGGGTGGATGGGATCCGCTAGGGCTGCAGTTCTTGTAAGACGCCAGAGACCGGCAGCAGGAGGCCATGTGATTGGGTGGCTGGGCTGGACTGGTACAGCCTGAACCTGGGAGCCCAGGGACTGTGGCCACCAGCAGCAGCTGCCAGAGGGGGAAGAAGGGCTGCCAGGGTCCCAGAGAGTGTGCAGGCGGCGCTGCCTGCACCCCAAGCCCAGGCACCGTGGGTTCAGACCATGAGGCGGTCATTCCTATTGCCGGCCAGCTCCTGGCTCTTTGTCCAAGCGGCCCGCAGACCGGTGCAGCTGGTAGAAAATTGCACACATGATTTTAAAATACCCAAAGCACGTTCTCCTGAACCTCAGTTTTATCAAAGTTTTCTAACAAAACCCAAAGAATTTTATGTCCGTCCTGGAAACTCTCGCCTCGGCATACCTTGGTAGGACCCAACCTCTGTCCTTCTCGCCTTCATCTGGGCATGAAGTTATCTTCGGAAAAGTTTTGTTGTGTTGTGTTGTGTTTTGTTTTGTTTGTGCAGAAATGACCCACCGCATGCTTTCTAAAGCTCTTCCACACGCAGAATATTAGAAAGGGCTCACGTACTGTTTTCCTCGTATGAGCTCTGCAAGGAAGATCAAAGTTGCCGCTTCTGAAATGGGCAGTGGTATCGTTTCTGCAGTCCTGAATAAGAAATGAGGGGACCAGACGTACCTGAGGACACCCACCTGTACCCCGGCCTCCTGCACCGGGCTGGTGGGGCCCCGCTCCTGCCCCTGTGCCGGGTTGAGCAGCGGGGGACGCTCTGCCGTGGACCTTTCCGGGCGCCGCTCCTCTCCCGGCAGCTCCGGTCCGGCAGGGAGGCTTGACCGTGGCCCGCCCGTGGCAGAGCTCCAGGTGAGCGCCCGTCACAGGGCTCTCAGGCTGTGCAGGCTTTTACCATCTGCATGTTTATTCCACCTCTTAAATGAAATCCAATTTGAGGCTATTAATATTAATGCACGGAGATAATTCTGACGATGAATTAATAAAACACTCGGCCTCTCAACGTGCTGTTCGCTCTGACATTTAATGATGCTCTTAACTGGAAAGAGGTAGGCAGAGAAGGCTCCACCTGGAGCCTGGAAATTAGAAACCACTTCATTGTTTTGAGCTGGCCGCTTTAATGACGATCGATAGAATCGATCTGGGAGGAGAAAAGTATTTACTCAATCTTCTCCACGTGCTCGGCTCGCTGTCCACTTGCTCAAGCCCATCTGAGCACACTCTTTCGTCAAGGTCCTCCGTCTGCTAATGAATCACATGCTAAATGAATTTTCACCCCTTCCCGCATCCCCCCACATGGTTTTGGTACCACAAAATATTGCTTTCCCCTAACAGCAGCACAGAACAGAGCTGTCTGGGCAGAGAGGGATGGGAGCTACAGAAGCAGGACACATCTCAGTGGTGGATGGATTTACTTGCAAAGCAGACCTGGCCCTCGCTTTCCCAAAAATAATTCCTGGCTGGTGGTCTTTTGTTGTTCAAATGAAGATAATTTACCATTCACACGCTGCTGGATTAGTCCCCGAAAAGACAATTTAGCTGCAATTAACTTAACTAGATTTGGCATTAAACTTCAGCTAAATACACGTTCACTTCAACAGTCATTCAACAAATACGTGTTAAAGTCCTCTAATTAGGGCGGTTTCTCAGTTGATTAGAAACAACAACGTCCACCATGTATTGTTCTTGGAACCCCTCCCAGATGCGAGCGCATTCCTGTCCAACATGCAGCCTGGGCTCAGCTCTGTAAGGAAGAGACTTTCACCCATTTTACCAGGCATGGAAATTAAGATCTCACATGGAAGCCATTAATACGAAGCCAACTACTAAAAGGAACCAAAAGAAACAGGCTAAATCAAGATGGGAAATTGCTTAAAGGAAAAAAAAAGAAAGAAAGAAGGAACGAAAGAAAAAAACAAAAAAGAAAAACCTGCCGCACAAATACGGCGACAGTGAGGGAGAGAAAGCCTATTCCTCAACTTGCAAAATAGACGTTTTTAAAGCCCATTTAAATTTTAGGAGAGCCAGCAGGATGAGACAAAAATCTATTTGGGGCAGAATTGGTTTGTTCGCTGTCATTTACGAGGCGCCCCGTAGTATTTATTCTCCTATTAAATCGGAAGGACCTGTTCCTCGGGGAGCAAGCCTCGGGTCCGCGTCTGTCTCAGTGTTTAAAGGCGGCGGCTCTGGGCTCGAAGCCGAGCCGGCTTTTCCTCTACTGCAAGATGAAGGGGGTACGTTTGAATCACTTGTGAACATGCCAGTTTAGGAAAGGGGCAGAAGGGGGCACGGGAGTTGCCAGGCGGATGTGGCCCCCGGAGAGCTTTTGGCGCCGGGGTGGGTGACAGCGGCAACGGAGCCGGGCTCGGGACACTACCCTCGGAAGATCTGTCCGCCCGAGCACCTTATCGGGGCACGTCCCGGGCGCGGGGAACCACACCTGTCAGAGTACATTGTGCCAAGTGCGCACAGTTACAGAGGCCGGGAAACGCCCCCACGCGCACACACGCACGGCACATCCATACACATGTCATATTCTTACACCTGACATGTATGATACATACATGTCCTTTTTGTAAACGGAAAATGTTAACGCAATGTTTTAACTGGTTGTTAGCCGTTTAACTGCCTTAAAATATTCTCTAAATTACTGTGACACAAGACCTCCTTCTACAGACAAGCGTAGCCACTGTGCAAGCCTAGAAAGCCACACGTGATGTAAAAGACTAAAAAACCTCAAATACCATTAGTGTAAAGCTCAGGCACACCAGACCGCGCCGTGGCTGCAGGTCAGGTGCAGGAAGCAGTCCTGGGAGCCGCCCACAGAAAAGTCACAGCTGGACCTAAAAGAACAACCGCGTTTCCCACCCGAGAAGAGCCAACACCGGCAATATACGTTGTCTTTTAATTGTAGCTTCTACTGATCTGCAACCCACACACAAGATTTTGGAGATCGAACATATCGATGGTTAATAGTGGACACACGCAGGGAGAGTCTTCCGTTGAAGAGCAGGAGGGGAACAGCCCTTCACAAGCGATGCAGCGAGAAGGCGCAGCAGCCCGGACCCATCCAGGGGTCCCTCGCAGTCAGAACGGCCGAAACAAAGAGCCGTCTCTCGGGCCGGTGGGAGACCCGCAGGAGCCCCTCGTGGGGGGTGCCCCCCGGGGACATCTCGACCGGCGGCGCAGAGTCCAGCTCGGGAACCAGCTCTGAGCCGGCGGCAGAGCCGAGCCACAGCGCCGGACGGCCGCCCGCCACACAGGGTGCAGCTCAGGGTGTCCGCACTCCCCCGCCGTGAGCGCGGGGCCCCTGTTCAAACAGCTGCATTCTTCCACAAAGTCTTTTTGGAAAAGGTGTGGCATAAATACACAAATACATACAATAAAATGAAATGGAGTAAAATAAAAATATTCCCCACCTCCTGCCACCTTCCACCATGGCTCCACGGATCAGATTTATGCTGGAGGGGGGAGATAGCAAGTGAAAAATGAAAAACAATTTCATATTTTAAATTTATGAGACTGGAGGATAATATATCACTTTTTTCCCCCCTCAAGCTCGCTGCAATAAATTGTCTATAGCCCATTGGGTATGTTTTCTGTATCACTCAGCCGGCTTGGTTTCAGTTAATGCCTTTCGTCTTAACTAAATTGTTCGTTTCCAAAGTGGTGCTCATAGTTAATTATTTGGGGAAGAGCCGGTCCTATTTTTCTAGGCATCAACAGATAAGGTAGAAAGAGAGAAAAGGCAGACAGGAGCCTCACCCGACACCTCCCCACCCTTGGCGTCTATAAAATGCTTTCCCCAAGCTTTGAGGTGATGGAAAGGACAGGGGACGGGATCTAAATCAGCTAAGCTTGATATGATGCCAAAGCCTTTGGCTAAACAGAGATTGACTTAATTCTTTCAATAATGACTTTGGTCCGGAGCGCTTCTCCACCACAAGAGGGAGAAACCCAACACAACAGAGAAAATCTCCTCAGTCGGGTTATCTTGACTCTGCTCCAGGCAAAACCTAGAAATATTTTTTTAATCGAGATTCTCTACAGCAGCCCTTTCCAAATGCCAGTATCCATCATCGCTGACTGGATCAATAGCTGTGTTTTGGCCCGGTCTCCTGCGAGAGATGGTGTGCCACCAGTGAGAGACAGATATCACAGTTAAGCAAAGTATCCAGCCAGACCTAGTAACATTTTTATTGATTTTTGTTGTGCAAATAATGTCTTTTTGGGCTGAATAAATGGCTTTGAGCCAAACAGTCATTGTTTATGATTCCAAAATGCAATAAAGGGACAGGAAATATATTATGGCCAATGTCTCAAGGCACACAACATAATCATCCTTTGGTAGTAAAAAACTAGCCATCTGAAACCAAGACTGCATATTTATCCGTGCTTAAAGGTGCCTGTAGGACTTGCAAATCTTACACAAAATGTCCTGTTAGGAAACAGATGGCGTTGCCCTCTAACCCTATTGAACAACTACTAGAAAACCGAGCAAAAAAATAAGCACCATATTTCTTTAATCAATACAAAGAAAACAGTTTATTATACTCCCTTCGAATGAAATATCAAAGTTGCCAAAACAGCACCCATTCACTTTAAAAGAAAACACATCAAAAAACTCCCTGACTTTATCAACTGCTATAAAATCAGAAAATATTTTAGTAAGTTTTCTTTTTTTTTTTTTTTAAACCGTATTCATTCAAAGTGATTGTGAGCTTGTTCCCCGTGGTGGCTCGGCAGAAAGTGGGCCATACGGGACTTGCCCTTGAACTTAAATAATCCTTTGTGCGGGTGAATTTTGGCCTCCTTGTGTCCGTGAGATGGCCTGGTTTCTCAAAGGGCTCCAGAGGCGGGCTCCACGCTCACCCCGCCGCCTGAGGCACGGTGGCTGAATGTTTTGTGAAGACTCTAACAGAGTCATGGGCTGCGAGTGGTTCCCATGCGTCCGTCCCACAGATCCCGCACACGGCCCCACGAGGAAGACCGTGCATTTGTGCTGGATTCCTGCGAGAACTCGGCCTCCAGGGATCAGCACGATTCAGGGCAATTAGACACCCCAAGTCCTGCAAAAGCGAGCCGGCATTCCAAAACACGATTATGTCCTGCCACGGATGCACAGAGGGGTCGAAATTCAGCTGCCCGTTTTCTGTATGTGCTGAGGTTTTTTTCTTGCACTTATCATTTGACTCAAACTTTTCTTTTCAGAAGCAGAAAGGTTATTTAAAGATCAATCAGTCACATTCTATCTTAAATTATTCATTTGTTTAGTAATCACTACTTACTGAATTACCTTTTCATGAACTAAAGCATTCCATTTTTTTGAAGATCGTTTCTTACATTATCAGAATATAGTCAATGCCAAAAACACAGGAGCTTAGAAAACAGGTTTCAAAGCTCTCACAATTTTACTACGGTAACACTTGAAACATTATGTTACGTGAGTGTTGTAACTGCAGACGCATACCTCTGTGGGGGAAGATGTGTCCCTACGGATGAAACAAAATGTTCCCTTCTTACCTGTGGGTGTATTACTGTTTCCACACCTAACAAAGTGAGTTCTCGCACGGGCATGAGACCTCGCATGACACCATGCCCAATAGACGTCAAGGACCTCTCGCCCACCCCAGCATCCCCGCCAGCACTGAACGGTGATGTTCTTTTGAGTCCAAGCCGATCTGGCAGGTAAAATCTTCTCACAATTTTAAGCTTTATTTTTCTTATTGCTAGTGTATCTGAATATTTTTTAAAGCTCATGCATTTCTGTCTTTTGTAAAACATGATTATTATTTCTCATTTTATTGCTACATATTTTTTCTTTGTCGTAGGTTTTCTTATTATTCCACATGAGGAGTAAAAGTCCTTTGTCAGCCACGGAGGGGCAGGACGTTGTGCCTTTTGTTGTTTGACTATCAATGTGTTGATGGTATTGATTGTTTTACATACGGAAAGATTTTTCTTACTTTTTAATTAGCTGCTCTGTCGGTCTCTGATGTTACTCTGAGGGAGACAGACCTGCTGTGTGCACTCATGTGGACGTCCTCAGTCCCTGTCTTGCACCCCAGCCCACGTGGGGTTTGCTTTCGCACAGAGACCTTTCTCAGATCATTCCAAATGCTTCACGGCTTCCCCCTGAGGGTTTCCTTATGACTCAGGCTGTTCGTGGTGCGTCTCCCTCTTTCCTCCGCTCACTTCTCTGTCTTTCTTGTAGCCTTGCGTGCCTTGGGCTGTCCAGCAAGTAGAAAATCTCTCTTTGTACTCTCTTAAAACATCTCCACTATAGCACACATTTCCACTTTTAGGTGAACCTCAGCATTTTGATCAGAATCACATAGCATTTATAAATTTCCTCGGGGGAGATGAGTTTGGGACAGTGCTGAACCCTGTCCGGGAGGCTGGCCTCTCCTCTCCAGTCCGGTTACTCCCAGATGAGGTCGCTGTCTCCTGGCATTCTGTGTGTTTCTGTTACGTTCTCCTTCTTGGTGTTGTAGGAACACTTGACGTTCTGTTGTTACAGAGAAGGAACTCTTTTCTGTCGTATTTTCTCCCTGGATCTTGCGGTGAACACGGCCAGGCTCGAGCTGGAGCACAGTGAGCCATTCCCCATCATTCTGTACCCAAATTTTTGCTAAACTCATAGAACGAGTAGTTTTGACTGTCGCTCTTGAGATTTTTGGGTGAACAGTCCTTTTCTGAAAACTATGTGACTCTTGTCTCTTTCTTCCCAGCATGTTAACTTGTTTTGTGTCGACGGCTAGAACCTGCAGAATGAAGTCCTGTGATAGTCGAGCCGTGGATGAGACCTGGGGTGGGGTCCCCGCCGGACAACAGTCTGGTTTCCTCCCCAGAGCCAGGAGGCTGCTGCCTGCTGGCAGAGGGGAAAAGACTCTTCCAAATCCGTTTGTCTCACGTGTAGGTGGATCACCGCGCAGACCCAGCAAGATTCCAGACATGGTGTCCGTTGGGCAGAATGCCAACATCTTCTGGCGCTTCCCAGAGCTCGTCCAGGGGTGTCGGCATGCTAATGTTACTGCCGGGAGTAGCCCCTGCTGAGACGTAGGAGACACGTTCCAAGTTCATGAAGCTCATGACAGTGATTGTGCAGGTTGTAGAAGCTTCACCTCCACGACCTTGGGGATCACTGTGACAATCACTATTCTGGTTGGAGAGATAATGGGACTCACAGAGAGAGCAGGATTTCCCCCAATCCAGTAACTGTCAGTCAACCCTGTTAACTTAGAAATAAACTTTTCTTCCTGCTCTCTCCCTCAACACAGATTTCTCTTGTGTGTTCTTTTACACCGATTGCAGGCTTAATCAGACTCTCCAAAAACACTAAAAAGGAAAGAAAATATGTACTGCTGAGAATGGGGGATCCACAGAATGTTAATCCATTCTCATACATTAAGCTCATCACCCCAGTCCCCTTTAAGAAAGAACATCTGTACCTGTGTTTACATTCTCAAAACACTATGCTTTCTTTCACAGTGGATAACAAGACAATTCACACTTCTGTAAGTCTCTATACTGCATGTGCATCAAGGAGATAATCCTAAGGAGGTACCTGGGTGGCTCAGTCATTCCAAGTGTCTGACTCTTGATCTCAGCTCAGGTCTTGGTCTCAGGGTGGGGAGTTCAAGCCCTGCATTGGGTTCCACACTGGGCTTGGAGCCTATTAAAGAGAGAGAGAGAGAGAGAGACGATAGCAGGAACTTCACCCCAAATGGAAACGCATGTCAACACAAAGACTTGAGTGTGAGTATTACTCACCGTAGTGCAAAAGTTCCTCAGGTGCTCATTAGCTGGCAAGTGAATGACCAAAATGTGGTATATCCATACATGGGATGCTAGTCAGCCCAGAAATGGAACACGTACCGATCCGAAGCAGGGAGAAAACTGAGGAGCACTGTGCTCGGGGAGAGAAGTCGGTCACATCGGTCATATATGCCATATATGTCAGGACTCCATCTATATGGAACACCCAGAGAAGACAGACCTGTGGGGGAAAAAAGTGGACTAGTGGTTGCCAGGGCTGGGGATGGGGACGCAGAGGACCTACAAGTGGACACCTGCTTTCTTTGGGGGGTGATTCAAATGTTCTAAAACAAGACTGGTGGTGGTTGCATTTACTGAAGACCAAAAACTTGGACCCTTAAAATGGACGAATTTTATAGCGTGTAAATCTTACTTCAGTGAAGTAAGTTTTAAAAGGGACACTGTTGGTGTGTGTTTCAACACTTCTTTACAAAACATTAATCTCTTGGAAGTTTTCTGTCAAGCCTTTTCTCACAGAGTCTGTGAGTGCCTGAAGGGAGATAGGAGAAGTGAAGCCAGCGGACCAGGAAGGGATTCAGAGCTCCAGTGTATACACTTGGGCCACTCATTAAGTATTTTTTTTAAAATATTTTATTTATTTATTTTACAGAGCAATCACAAGTAGGCAGAGGCAGCAGAGAGAGAGGGGGAAGCAGGCTCCCCGCTGAGCAGAGAGCCCTATGCGGGGCTCGATCCCAGGACCCTGGGATCATGACCTGAGCCGAAGGCAGAGATTTAACCCACTGAGCCCCTCATTAAGTATTTTTATGGACCCGTTCCTTTACCTGTGAGATAGGGACTCCAATAGCCACCTAGACAGCCCCTTCTTCATCTCCGGATGGAAAATGACAAATGCTTGAGTCTGGGCATATGGTCAGACTCAGTGAATGCAGCTCTGAACTCTGAGTTTCCATGGTGGCGTGTGCCACGGACACCCAGGCCCCACTGCGGACCAGTTGTACAGCCAGGGGCTGACCATCTCCAAGCCCAGCCCACCGTCTGGAGTCCAGGGATCTTGCAGGGGTGTGGTGGGGCTCCAATGGAATAACATAAAAACACCTACCACGGGTTCTGGTACACAGTAGGTGCTCAATTAGAGCTGTCTTCTCTATCAGGCTGCCTTTTGTAGCAAAAAATAAGAAAAGAAAATAAAAAGTATCGAATTGATATTGTCTCAAATCTCTTACTGATAAATACACAATGGGGTGAAACCATCCAACTGAGGGGATACTGATGTTTCTTCGTTGGTGCTCTGTGCACCCGTGTTAGTTTCAGCAGGTGGGCTCGATAACATTAGTTGGTACACCTGACACCTTTAGTTTACCAATGTGCCCCCACCTCCGCAACACACACGCGGACGCACACAGCACAGGAGCAAATCACCAACCCTCGGAGGGAACTTCAGAAGGCTTTATGTGCTCGATAGATTGGGTGGTGAAGATCTATCCTAGTGACGTGGGAAAGCCTGCTGAGACAAGGGTATGGGAACAGCGAGAGTCCACTACACATATAGCAGACCACAGCGCGGTGGTGGCCGGGTCTTTCTTGGTCCTATTCGGTAAACTTCTTTGTAATCTTTGACCAGTTCCATAAACATCTTTAGCTTCAGATGGCTCGTTTTTAGAACAGCAATACGACTACGATCCAAAGACTCGTAATAAGACCTGGAAAGTGGTCCGTGTACAACGTGCCTGTAGCGGAAGAGGGGCTTACGGATGCTCCTCACCCTTCTTTCCTTTATTGCTTTCCTCTTCCCTGAGAGGATCTGTGTTTTAAGGCATGAGCTGGGAAGCCCAGGGCTAAGGACCAAGTAGCCCCAGGCAGGAAGAAAGTTTCATGACTTTCAATTTTTAAAAGCAGCTTGGCTTGCCTCACATCAAATGTCCCAGCGTTTGCTTACCGACAAGTGTTCGCTAAAGACAAGCTGGGGGATAGGCAACCATCCACAGGGGGACAGAGGAAGACATTTAGGGAGCCAAAACTCTTTGGTGGTGGAATGACCTCACTTCCTGTGGAAAAAGAGTGGCTGTGTGGACTCATGTTGGGGGGTCACACCCGTCACGCCCCTGACTGTTGGTCTCAAGGATGCACGTGTCAGATCCCAGACCAGACACTGGGATGAGGTTCTGGTGTCTAAATGGGCCAAAGCCACCAGCACTGTCACGGCTGATACAAACCAAAAACAGCAACTCTGTTGTTTTCTTTCTCTTTTCAAATTTTTTTTTATTTTTTTAATTTATTTTTATTTTTTTTATTTTTTATTTTTTATTTTTTTAGATTTTATTTTTATTTATTTGGCAGACAGATCACAAGCAGGCAGAGAGGCAGGCAGAGAGAGAGGGGGAAGCAGGCTCCCTGCTGAGCAGAGAGCCCGATGCGGGGCTCGATCCCAGGACCCTGAGGTCAGGACCTGAGCCGAAGGCAGAGGCCTTAACCCACTGAGCCACCCAGGTGCCCCTCTTTTCAAAAATTTTTAAAGTTTTTGTGTAGACAATGTTAATCTTCTTGTCTCTATGTAAGGCCAAGAGGTTTTGTTTTCATTAGGCATTATGTGTCCATTTAAATAGGTCATTATGATGTCTATTGCATATTCCACATTCTTTATAATTCTAAAGATGGGGCAGAATGAATCAGGAGTAGACTCCCAGGAAAAGTACCCAAATTCCTGAACGAATCTCCCTTGAGAACGGTTTCCTGCCTGTCCACAAAGCTAAGTCGCAGGAAAGCTCCAACACCCACAAATCCATCCACGGGTGGTGGCATTCTCCATGGCACTCTATCCACTCAGTCCCTGGCCTTTTGACATGAATGGCAGGAAATCCCATCACATGGCTTGGGGAGGGGACTAGATGCTGAATGGTAACTGCTGACGGGTCATAGACTTGAAATCCAGATCAGCGCCTGGCCAGAGCTGTGGGGACAGTTTCTCTCTAAAAGGTCACCAGGACAGGGGCGCCTGGGTGGCTCAGTGGGTTAAAGCCTCTGCCTTCGGCTCAGGTCATGATCCCAGGGTCCTGGGATCGAGCCCCGTATCGGGCTCTCTGCTCGGCAGGGAGCCTGCTTCCCTTCCTCTCTCTCTGCCTCTCTGCCTACTTGTGATCTCCCTCTGTCAAATA
>RCUC01121598.1:0-34526 GCA_003697995.1 Taxidea taxus jeffersonii | reverse complement strand
TCTGCCTGTGCTCGCTCTCTCTCTCTAACAAATAAATAAATAAAATCTTTAAAAAAAAATTAATAGTTCCATGAACTTCATTCCCATTTTGTTCATGCTACCAAGAGGAAGAATAGGAACAGAAACAGTGAGTAGGCTAATTATATCGGCAGGACCCCCATACCATGGTTAAGGACACAGATTGGGAGACAGGGAGGCCGGCTTCCAATCCTGGCTTCCCCTTTACCAGCTGGGCGACTTTAGCCTCTCTGTGCCTCAGCTGCTTCATCTGTAAAATGGGGATCATAATTACACCTACCTCACATGGTCACCATAAGTATGAAATGCAATCATCCTTATAAAATACTCATCGCTGTGTTCAGTGCATAATTAACAGATAAAGTGTTGAGCCTGGGAGAAACTATATGGCTCTACTTTCATCTTCTCCTTTAGTCTCGCCCATTTTGCAGGCGAGAACAGTGAGGCTCAGCAGAGGAGTCAGCTTCGTGACCTGAGATCATCGATAACGGACTGTGCCGGGCTTCCAGCTCTGTCCTACTGTAACCCATGAGCTCATCCTCTACCCACTGTGCTTTCTTCCCAGAGGGATGAGCCTGGACAGCTATTACTCTGCCTGAGACTCATTGTCCCCAGTTCTGGGTACTTCTCTTGATTCCCATCACCACAAATCACTGAGATACCCCCCCTTCCCCTATGCCCCCACTTGCTACTTCCCTCTAGCAAGGCCACACAGAACAGAATGGAAACAGCACATTGATGCCAGAGCCCCACTGCCCATGTCTTATTCACCCAGCCTCCCCGAGGTGACAGAGGATCTCAAACAGTCTCGGGAAAGGGGAGCAAGGTGGGAGGGCTAGGATGCCTCCAGGGCCACGGGAGTGGGGGCCCTCCTCCACCATCTCAGCCCGGCAGGCAGGCAGCGCCTCCTTACCCAGACCGCCCCCCACCCCTCCCAGGAGCCACCACGTGCTTCTATCCTTCCCAGCTCTGACCCCTTCAGCTCCACGGGTTTTCTTTGCTCTCTGCACTTCTCCCTGCCTCTTCTGTTAGCTGTCTCTCCTGCTGGCTCAACCTGCCTTTCTGCCCTGTTTGTCAGCCGGTTAGCCACATGGTGGGGAAACCGCATTTGCTCCCTTGTCCGCTCACTCACCCAGCCCTTCCTTCAAGGAGTGCTGACGGAGCATCGCTACCTGCAGGTGCGAAGCTTGCGGGGCCAGTGACAACAGCAAAGGAAACACAGTCCCCGTCTTCACGGAGCACTGGAAAAAAACGGGGCTGAAACAACTAATTGATATCATATGTAGTAATAATTTAGATGCTTCTATGTCTTTTAGATGCTTTAGATGTCTTCTGTGAGCCCCAGTCTGTCTCCCTAGAGGTGCTATTAACAATTTCTCCTATATATTTACTGAAAAGAACGCATGCCTACTGCAGCACGGATGTCCTTCAAAGGATGTCTGCAAAGGGGGTCGCTTTATACATGTAATCTTCTGCAACTTGCTTTCTCTTTCCTCGTCAGTACACTGATAGATCTCATTCTTTTAAATGACCACCTAGTATTCTGTTGAACGGGTGCCTCCTAACGCATTTAATCCGGTTCAGAGAAGACCTCATTTAGAACTTTGGAAGGGAGGGTGGGGAGTTGGGAAAGGTCTCTGAATTAGGGACAATATAGCTCAAAGCCAAAGGATAGACAGGATTAAACCAGGCAGGGATGGCCTTTGCAAAGGCACTATGAGGTAAGAAGTAACTTGCAACACTGCAGAAACTGGAGGAAGGCCAGTGGGGTCAGCACAGGGGCCCCGGGGAGAGCGGCATGGAGTGAGGCAGGAGAGAGCACGCCTGATGCCAGGTGAGGAAGGCCCCACATCAACCAGCCAGGAAACATGGACTGGGTGCTTGCTCTACACAAGACCCCTTCTGGGGTGCTTCAGGGGAAAACCAACATTGATACGCATGGCAACATTGCAAAGGGAGGACTACACATAAAAAAAAAAAAATCCTAAAAGCAGAATCATGAAAATGTACATCCCTTCCTTCGTGAATCACCTTGGAATCCAACAGGTAGAATTCAGAGCTTTCTACTTTGGCTTTCCATTATACTTTATTCGGGGCCACGGGGTTGACCTCGCCATCTTGTAACAGATAGAGTAAGTGAAATTTGCCCTACGTCTGTCCCCTAGACGGTGAACTAGCTGAGGACGAAGAGCACATCCCAGTCACTTTATTCCCAAGGACTATCAAACCAAAGAACAGCACAACAGAACTGAATGGACAGATGCCCCTCAAACCTGAAAGTCCCACGCAGGGAAGGGCCACGCCCATCTTCTCTGGATCCTTCCAATTGTAGTGTAAGTGCTACCAAGCCTTAAAAGTTGCCTGAGTAGGATTTATTTAATAAACAACCAAGCACAATCCTTGGATAATGCCTGGATTTAATAACATCACAGCGAAGGTTCTGCCTCACTTGACAGCTGCAAGGCCTAGCTGGGAAGGGCCTGGGCACACACAAGAAACAAGGATGAGCGGGCACAAAGTTACAGGGGAGGATTCATTCGAATTCGGTCCATATGAACCACTGGGCTTCCATCCTGAGGCTGGGTCACACTGCTCTTCGCCAACCTCCCAGTGTTTCTTTCTTCTCGGGATTTCTGGAGGGCCCCCTCCTGTACCACTCCACTTTCTGGAAGCCCCCAGTAAAGGCTTATTAATACATAACAGCAAGAACTTACTTCAAAGGGAGAGACTGCCAAATGGGAAACTCATTATGATGCCAGAGTACTAGTCTGCCAACAGATCTGCCCCAGCAAACCGACTACCAAATGAAACCACAGAATGAAGGGGTGCTGATACGAAACACGGAAACACGTGGGAACACCAGTAGGATCGATTACAACTGGTTTCAAAGATGTGAGAAGCTGCCATTTGCCCTGAAATACCTTCGTTATGGATAATATCATCCTACACGCACACTAAAAAGCTAACTATCCAGTAAAGTCCCAGAGGGCTCCTTTTCAGCCCCTGTGGCCTGACAGTAAGAAGCCAGCCTGCCTCTTCCAATAAAGCGGGCTCCAGATCCCCGTGATGATTCAGAGATAGCCCGCATTCAAACCCACATGCTGTTGGCCTGTTTTGGTACAACTGGAAGAGAAAGTGATTTTTTAAGACCGGACTCAGCATGCAGGGTACACCGGAGTACACTCTGAGCATAACTCAGGCTCTCTACCTGGAGCATAACTCTGAGTTCTGCAAGAAGGAGAGAACAAAGGAGGCCCCCTAACCCGGACCCTGGGTCCCCCAGGGAGCCTTGCCTCTCTGTGTCCCTTGAGGTTCTACTTTTTGCTGACTTTCTTGGTTGGGGATTTCTGAACGGGATTTCCTGGTTGTAACCACAGGAGCTTCTGGAGAGCTACAGAGAGTCTCTTCTATACTCTAGCACTTTCTCGCCTTGACACCTTAGTAAAGGATACAAGCGATTGGCCTGCCTGCCAGGTTTGTCCAGGTTCCTTCAGATGACCTCCATCCCTCTCCCATCGTCCTCTACCTAAGCTCCCCCTGGGCAAAGTCCCTGCTTGGTTACAGGCACTCTCTTCCCAGAGCTGCTTTCCCACGCAGGGCCCTTTCCCACTTACAAAGCATCCACGGGCTCTTAACGGCCCACATTCACCATCCATAGCCAAGTTCAATAACCAATCCACATGAAAGGAATCTAGACATACCGCTTAAGGACACCGCAGTAAGAATGGTCTACACAACCCCTAATCCTGTGCCCAAAGTCAAAAGACCTCAGCAGAGCTCGAAAGCGAAACAATGCTCACGTTTTGGGGAGATGGCAACTTTAGACCAGAGATCCTTATGATTTTTCTCTGCAGCTGCAAAACTTTGTTTTACTGAATGCTGTTACCTTCTGCATCACGTATGGGGAATTTTAAACAGGCAAATGGAAGAAGGTCTGATTGAAGATGAAGTTAAGTGAAAGAAATTGGTCTCATTTAGCACATGACAGGATTCATCTGTGTTCCCAAGTCCACTGAGGTGGCATCATGGGCGTTCCATATTCATGAGCTGCTGCGACACTGTGTCCCCTCATTTACAAAGAGCCGTGTTCAGCAAATTCTGTCCCTGTGGACACACCGTGCATTTCATGGTCTTGTCAGAGAGACATCAAACGCTCCAGTAACCAAATACCAGAAAATGGCTTTAATTAGCGGATCTCAATCGTATAAATAATTTTTTTTCTAAGTGAAAAAATGGAGAATTTTTGAAAAGAGAGTAGAAAAGGGGAAAGCAGTAGGCAACAGGCTTCAAACACCCGAAGGAACAAGAGAAAGAGCCGGTCTCAGAGGAGCTCCTGAGCGCGCCTGGGCCCTGCAACCATCCGTCCCCCGCACTCCCCAAGTCAGTGTTCGAGGGGCAAAAACACGTCTGCAGGTCCCTGGCAGGTCCGCTCTGTGAAGACTTTCCCCCCGTGGCTTTACCTGATTGAAACCAGGTCCTGCCCGGACTCACTACTGGCAGGGGAGGAGAGAGGCAGCGGACACGGCGGGGGGCGGGGGGGGGGGGCTGGAAACTGGGATCCTGGCTAGAGACCCACACCGCAAACGCTGAGCATCAGGCACGGCGGAGCCAGTGTCTACTCTGGAGCAGTGCACGAGCAGGTCCCCGAGGAAGCGTGTGACAGAGCTGAAAGAAAAGGTGCCCCGTCCTGGCGTGCCAGCTTGGTGGTGGGGTGGGGGGGTGGGGGCATGTTCATCTGTATCCCGCAGGTTGAAATGCCTCCCCGTGTTCCTGCCAACCTGCATCTCTCTAAATGTTGCCCGGGAAGGAGATCACAGACTTTAAGATCAGAATATCTGATTCTCACGGCCCCCCAAGCCGTGGTGACTCTCCTGGCTGCCGACAGTTTGACAAGGAAGGTTTGGACCGACGTTAAGTTTCTGGGATCAGCCGGGCTTCCGTACGCTGTGGTGCTGGCTGGACCACGGGCAGAGAAGGGGCTTTGCTAAGAGTGGCAAGCCAGCTCATGGTAGATTACGGTGTGTGACAGCCTGACCTCCTCATATGACCCCCAGAGGGACGTTAGGACGTATCTGAAGGAGCCAGGAATGCAACACCCCAGAATGAGATTTTCCACATCTCCCCACCCAAGGGCACTGAGTGCTTGGCATAATCATTATCAGCAACGCAAGTGCTCCTCAACCAGGATTGAGCCTTTGGAGCAATTCAAAGGTGGTGTGGGTGAGAGACCAGCACTGCCCAACGAGGGTTCTCTATAGGCCCAGGAGTCCGACACTGGGAAGACCCCACTGCCACCTGCCGAGGTGGCCTCTAGGGAACGTCACACCACGGGTCGCTGGCGGTTGAAGGAAATGAACAAGGAACAGGAATGCTCTCTACCACTCGAACAGCTCTCAGCTTGCTGGGGGTTCCAGCTTTGATCTGCACAGATGTGTTAAGGACAAGGAGGGGGAAAGGACTTCAAAAGTGATGAGCAAAAAGTGGCTGGAAGGAATGGAGACTGAGGAACTTTCCACTCTCTTCAATAAGGCCCAAGATGAGCGAGACAGCATTAACGCGACACAGAGCGCGGGTGTTAGAAACCAGGCATATCTGATTCTATTTCATCCTCGTCGTGTTACACTGAAAAAAAAAAAAAAAACAAAAAAAAACAAAGAAAACCACATCGCTTTTATTCTAAATCCTTAGGTTTTGTATTTTTCCTTATATATATTTATTAAAAAAATGCTACTTTGATCGGTGCCACCCGTGACACTCCCACATACGGAACGCTTCTGAGCGGTTCCCTCCGTGCGAGGCCACTGCTGGTGACAGCCAGCTGGTTTTGATCACAGCCATTCCGAATCGGATTTTCATAAGATAGATGAGGAGTCTTAGTGCTGCTCTCGCTCTTATCAGATGAGAAACAGAGGGGGAGGGGGAGAACGGGTCCTGAGGGAACAGCGCAACAATCAAGGGCTGTGTGGTTCTTTCTCTGTCCCTCCGCTGCTGCAATTTTCAAAGGCGTTTGCCTCGGGCACTTTTAAATGATGGTGTCTCAATTCTGTAATCATCTTCCAAGAGCTTTCTCTTAAAGGGTCTTTTAGGTAAACCTAGTCCGTCAACCACATTTATGGACTCAGGAATCACATTCCCAGTCTGTGTCCCCCTGTGCGTATATATAGACGAGAACACACACACATACACACACATGCACACATGGACTCCACATCTGTGAACTTTCGCAAAACTGGGAGACCCTAAAGCTGGAGAGGAAGATCTACCATGTGGCCACATCAAGTTCTTCTCTTGCTAGGGTAAGACAGTCCCCGTTACCTCGCCCCTCGATTTCCTAGACCTAATCTTTCTTTAGAAACGGATTTCCCTGTGTGATGTGTCAGAAGGGAAAGGCTTCTCCAAGTGATGGCTAAGGGGTGCACCTAGTCCAACCTCCAAGCACAGGCTGTCCCCTCCTATCTCACCTCAGCAACACACCTGGCTGTCAGACTTCAAACCTGGCCACCCACTTGGGAGAAGAGTCTCCCACTATCCCAGGGCACAATGGGCTGCGTGTTTGCTTACAGACTATTTGGAAGAACTCCACGACTCTGTCTTCTTACACACAGGGAACAGGGTACCTATGCATGTAGTCTCCCTCTTTTCAAAGAGGCATCCTAGAAAATGGAGCCCCTATTTCTTTCTAGGCAGATAAAACCCCAAGTCATCTACCAGCTCCCTGGGGGAAGTGGTTCTCACCAAGGCGGGCCTGTTTGCTGTGTGCAGGGCCCCCGATTCCTCACTTGTCCACTCCCTTCGTAACTGTGGGATGTACCCGCGCCTCTCCCCGAATGCTGGAACACTCCTCTGATGGTCTTGTGAAACTAAATGGGATTAGTTCTGCCCTATCCTGAGCCTGTCTTCTGTATTCACCCAGGATGGAACCCAGGGAGTTATAGAATAAATACCCTGATCTCTATAACGATTTCAGGGAGATTTAGGTCTCTTTTACTTTTGTCAGTGCTTAATGTTGGATGATTTATTGTTAATCACATCCCTCCAAGCTGACCATAGCATGACAGAATGCTGATGGAGCAGTCTATGTGTGTGTGTGTGTTTTCCTGGAGGAAGGGGACTACAACCTGCCTCATTTAAAACAGGTGTACACCCTCTCTCTCCGCCTGCCTCTCTGCCTACTTGTGATCTCTGTCAAATAAATAAATAAATTAATCTTTTTTTTAAAAAAAAAAAAGGGCACCTGGGTGGCTCAGTGGGTTAAGCCTCTGCCTTCGGCTCAGGTCACAATCTCAGATTCCTGGGATCCGCCCATCGTCAGGCTCTCTGCTCAGCAGGGAGCCTGCTTCCCCCTCTCTCTCCATCTGCCTCTCTGCCTACTTGTGATCTCGGTCAAATAAATAAATTTTTTAAAAAATCTTAAAAAAAAAAATAAAACAGGTGTGCACCCACAGCACCTGGCTTTCGTTTGCATTCCCCATTCTGCCTCTTCAGATGGGGACACACAAGTAAGCTGTGCACACGAGCAAAGCAAATGGAACCCAGAAAGGTTCGTGATGATACGTTTGGCAAGTCTGGCATGACCAGAGATTTCAAGGCACCACTAGTAGGGTAAAGCACTGAGTCCCGACTCTGCCAACAGAGCAACAGATCTGTTCGAGATGCTGGGCTATGCCTTGTAGCTGTGCTGGGTGGGTGGGGGGTAAGGTAGAACATGACTGAGCTAACAAAGCAGAACTAAAATCTGCTCAAAGCCCAACTCAGTTCTCAAAAGCCCCCCTGACATTCTGCCTTTTGGGAAGGCCAGCCAAGCCAGTCTCCCCCATATTTGCTGAGTCAAGTAATTCTAAATATCTCTCCTTCCCATCAATCCCAGATCGGCCCTCAATTTGCTGAACTTAGACAATCACTTGTCAACTCTGGTCCTAAGTTTCCTTATCATCAAATAAAGTCTACTCTATGAAAATCTTATTCTGGAGTGTCCATTAGCATGTTTCTCACGATGTATTAAAATTTTTTTTTAAAAAATCACCCCGTCTGTCACATTTGCTCACAGCAGTGTCTTCCCAAATATTCCAGCCATAGTTATGGCCTATGGCTAGAGCACGCCAAATCTTTTGTTTAGTCACTGTAATAAAAATTCTTTTCCTCCAGTGTAATTAACCTGCACAGATTCCACCTGTGGCTCCATGATGACTCCAGGTCACTCTGCGACCCAATTCAACCCCTTCTCCACCCTCCCCGACCCTCCGCAGGGGCTCTTCCATGTCCTAGGCATGCCTGTGGTGTCAATCCTTCTCCTGGGCTGCGCCTCAGAGGGGCAGGCCGTGGGAGAGCTACCAGCACGGCCCTTCAGGCCCAGCTGGACGCCTGTGGGGTCTTGGTTCTCACCAACTTCCCAAACTGTCCAGCCTCACGCTGCTCCCTGCGTCAGCCCAGTGACAGGCCTTCCTCATGCCCTGAGGTAGGCTCTCCTCTCTGGAAGACTCAGCAGAGGCACCAGACACCATCCTCTAACAGCCATCTTCACAGCTTTGCTAGAAAGCGAAGCACAATGAGAGAGGGGAACCGTCAAACCTGAGGATTCTGCCTCCTGTCACCGGCCTGGTCTCTTCGGCTTTTGCCTGTCAGCTGGGGGATGCCCACGGGTGAGACCTGACAGTGAGAGGGCCGGCAGAGCCCAGGACAGGGCTGGTCTGAGAACTGGGGTGGGAGGGGATCTGCCGGGGGGTGGGGGCTAGAAAAATGGGGGGAGACCAGCTTTCTCAATAAGCAGGGTTGAAAACCCCCGCGGATGCTTTCACAAGGAGGAGGGCCGTGACAGCAGAGTGCTCAGAAGTTACAGGGACATCTAAATTCCAGCTATGCTGCCTTATAAGAGTGACCAGCTGGATGTTTAGGAGTATGGCATGCAGGTCGTTAAACATAAGCATCATCAATGACTAAGTTATATACTCTTCGAGGTGGAGACATTGTATTAAAAACACAGGCAATACATTGTTGAAACTGAGCATTTCCTGAATTTTATACTTTGCTTTACCCATGCTCCTGCAATTCTTTGCTTCTTTTGTGCCTGTGTGGCAGAAATCTGATACGCTGGTGAGCTCCTGGCCATCTCTTCCCAGCTCTGTGATGAGCCAGGAAGATCTCTTCCCGGATCAGTGATGTCCTGGTGGGAGCCTGAGACCACTGGCAAACATGACCACTGAGATTCGTTTCCCCTGGAGAGCCGGTTGTTGGACATTCACCAGGGCATCACTGCCTCTTAGCCATGTGACTTCTGTGAGTGACTTCCCTTCACAAGGCTTCGATTTCCTCCCTTGCACAGGGGTGATCATCACAGTGTCTTCTCCAAGAACTGCTGGGAGGGTTACTGCAGTTAACGCGGTGCAGGGGCCTGGCTCACACTGAACACAAACATTAATTGTCAATACCGTTTCCTAAAAGAATGACTTCTTTCTCCAATTTGTCACCCAGTATCTTGTAGGCAGAACAAAGCACAGATACAAGAGATGGGACAGCTAACCCCTGCACCAGCAAGTCCCACCCCATCCCACCCCTCTCCTGGGCTGGGTATGTACAGCTCCCGCTCGTGTTGTATGTGTTGGGGAAGGGTGGGAAGGCATGGGTTTAGAAAGACCTTAGCATCCACTCCTAGTGACTCTGAACCTAGAAAAAAACAAAATGATTTTTTTTTTAAAGTAGGCTCCATCCTTAGTGTGGAGCCCAATGCGGCACTTGAACTCATGACCCTGAGATCAAGACCTGAGCTGTGATCAGATGCTTAACTGACTGAGCCACCCAGGTGCCCCAAAACAAACTGATCTTAAGGAACATTATTTAATCAAAAAAATTAGCGCTGGTTAGAATAGTTTAAAAAGATTAGGGAGGCAAAGGAAAACTAGGTTTGGGGACGATCTAGGAAGTCCCATATGCTGAATGCCGGCATAATGGAACACTCTTAGGAAGCGAGAGAAGGGAACTGAGATGTCAGGGTTCCAATTTATCTGTACTTACAGAATTCTTTCCACTTTCTCTTTCTCTCCATTAAAGCTGTTTAGGCTCAGAGTGACTTCACCGTTAGCAGGATAAGGGAGGGAGGGCATGGTGGGAAGATTAAGCACGAAGTAAAAAAGAGCCCAAAAGAGAGTTAGAAAGCCCAGAGCCAGTGACGCCCAGGAAGAGGGGAAGACAGAGGTGAGGGAGCGACAGCCCTCTATAGATGGCACTTTTCTAATTCCACTGACAGTCCAGCATCTCGAATCTCATCCAGCCTCATTGCTTGGCTGTTTTCAGCCACTTTTACCTATTTTCCCTGTTGACATGGATAGAAAATTGAGCAATTACCCTTAAACTCAGAGCTCTCAGATCATCCAGATTGCTACACTTACAGAATTAAGTCCCCAATTGCCCCTGGCTAGAAGTGGCTCAACTCAGCTGGTCCTTTAGGAATTAAACACTTTTTGGCTGGCCATAAGGATTTATTATTCCTAAGGTTTTGAGGTATTTGATTCTGTCAAAACTGGGCCTGAGTTACAAAGAGCACAGCCCTCTCTGGTGGGGATGGGATGCCCAGGAGGGGCAGAGAGCGGCCGGGAAGAGATGGCGAGCATCGCACCCATGGTCCTGTGGCACGCCAAAATCCAATGGTTAAATGCAAGAAAGATCCAATCTTTTTTTTTCTTTTTCAAAGCTCCTGTTTTCAGAGACTTTCTACTTTTGAAAGACATCTTTGGGGCTCACAAGTTCTTTCCTAACTTGAATTTCACTCTCAGACGAACTATTTGAAAGGCAAGTCCGTATCTAACTGTGTTTCCAGAAGTTGTTTCAACCTGAATACTATTCATCTTTTTTAAAGACAGGGAAGTGCTCTTCCCCATTTGTGTGCTTCTCAAAGCTCATCTCAAAGCTTCGCGTTCTATCCAGAGTTCACTTTCTGAGAACTGGACTTTACAGCTGGAAGAGGCCACACAGGACTGGAAACACTCCTGGAGTTGGAGAGCTGACAAGATTTTGCATGTGCTGTCTCCTCTTCTGGGGTCCCCCCACACCCCTACTCACATCCCCCTCTCGGGGCAGCTTCACTCCCCCTTCAGGCTGAGGTATAAAAACCACCGCTGCAGAGCGGCTTCCCCTCATCACCCAATGCAAGTCGGGTCTCCACGTCATTCTCTCTCAGCACCCATGCCCTGCCTTCAGTGGGCTCAATCACTCCTTGTCCTTCCTTCTTTAGTTGTGTGACCATTTGTTTAGTCCCCATTTCTCCCCCTAGGCTGGAAGCAGTATGAGGGCAAAGACTAAGAATGGTTTCTTCAACATCATATCCCCAACACCAAGCCCTAAGCGTCACATAGTAGGTGTTTAATAAATGGTCGTGAAATGAATGAAGGGAAATGATTTGCCCAAAGTCACTTGTAGAGGCTGCATTCAATCCCATCCCAGATCTGATGCTCTTTCTTCTAACACCGTACAACCTTCCATGACAAAATTAGTCTGAAGGCCTTAGTGCCCACCAGAAACTTGATTCCAGGAAAAGGGATGGGTAACTGTGCCACCAAAGGATGGTGGTCTAAGAAGGAAAGATGAGTGTGGTTGTCCAACAGTTTTGGAACCCTGCAGTCTTCTGGGGGATCTGGCTGTCCATCCTTCTCAGCTGTTCCAATCATGACTCCCAACTTCCTGAAGCATCGTGTCAACTCTAGCTGTGGGCGATTCCACCGAGAATCAACAAATCAGATGAATGGCCATCTCCAAACTTCATGAAAGGCAGTTTATGTGGGATGCTTACTTCCTGTAGCTGAGAATGGACCAGAACCGGGGCTTTCCTCTGTGGAATCAGCTTCTCTTATGGTTACCGAAATCCCCTGTTCATTCTCCGTGTGGAGTCTCTCCTCCTGCCAGGCCTCACCTGCAAGGCCCTTTACGTTCTTCTTCACCTGATCAAAGGCTGTCTGGCCTTTAGGACCCACCGCTCATTCATTCTTCCTCCTGAAGTGCCCTCAGCCCACAGGGATCACTTTGTTGCCAGAACTGCAGCCCTTACTAAAGTGAATCACAAACACAGCAACCACCACCGGCCGCCTCTGCCATCCGGTATACCCTTGACTCCATGCTTTCTGTCTCTGTGTTCTGTCTCCCCAGCAATGTCGCGTTCCTGTAGAGCACAGCCCCACAAAGCCTAGTGGAGCACTTGCAGATCACTTCCCAATGGCTTCATCCAACTGGCAGGTGCATTTTGTGCTGCTTAGGAGCAGATTTTTAAAATTCGGTCATTTTTTTTTTAAAGATTTTATTTATTTGACAGGCAGAGATCACAAGTAGGTAGAGAGGCAGGCAGAGAGACAGGAGGGGAAGCAGGCTCTCCACAGAGCAGAAAGCCCCATGCGGGGCTCAATCCCAGGACCCTGGGATCATGACCTGAGCTGAAGGCAGAGGCTTAACCCACTGAGCCACTCAGGCACCCCTCAGTCATTTTTTGAAATACAAATGTGAAAACTTTTAGGCAGTGCCATCTCCTCTCTAGGTTTACCACAGGCCCCGCCGTTCTTTACTGTCTCACACTTCTGCTGTTTCCTGTGTGTGTGGTACCTGCCCGGCCCCTCGAGGTGTGCGAGCTTGTGGACCGCCATGGCCTTGCAAAGGGCCCCAACGGAGTACCTTCTAGTTAAGCAACAGACTCTG
This sequence comes from Taxidea taxus jeffersonii, assembly GCA_003697995.1. Classification (NCBI taxonomy): domain Eukaryota; kingdom Metazoa; phylum Chordata; class Mammalia; order Carnivora; family Mustelidae; genus Taxidea; species Taxidea taxus. The sequence goes on along the minus strand of RCUC01121598.1, from coordinate 21,836 downwards.
AAACCACCTCTAAATGTCAGTCACTCGCGTTTCTCCTTCTAAAAACACATGTTATCCTTTATAAAAGCCTTTTCCTTCTACTTTTCTGTTCTCTTTCCTTGGAAGCCTGAGGCATGTATGGCGGGGAGGAAGTGCTTCTCTTCTCTCCCTGGGCATCTACCCCACCGAAGGAGAGTATGTACCACGAGTGAAGATTAGGAGTCTGGATGCTGAGAAACAGATCTGAGAGACAGGGCTCCTGAAAGTTTCCTACAGAAGACGGGGCGGGGGGGTGGAGAAGAGGGGGTTATTTTTCACTACATTAGAGTCTCTGGAAGGGCCAGGGCTGTCTTACTTGCCACCACCTCCAGCATCTGGAGCAGTCGTGGCCACAGGGGGCACTGTCCAACACCTGCTAGCTTTCCGCAGTAAAATTAACCTCGAAGACAGGTAGTGGAAGAGACCACCTGTCTGAAGGAGGCTCTGGTCCTTGGATTCTCATTTCTATTCCCCAAGATACATTCTCTTTTGGGATTGCTTGCCAAGCCAGCCCTACCAAGTATAGGGAAACTAGCAGCCCCTTCCCAGCAGATAGCGCTCCTCGCACTGACGACCTCGAAGAACCTGGGTGTGATTTTATTATGCACCAGTAGGTTCCCTCAGAGGCGCCCAAAGATCTGCTTAATATCATCACCGAATGAGACTCCATGGATGATTCTGGGCAATCATTCGTGGAGCGTCCCCACCCACTGGTTATTTCAAGTTCAAAGGAGAAGCCTTCGCTAGCCAACCAAGTAATTCTCTGAGCAAAGATAATTCTAGAAACTAGTTATAGGTAACATACGATTCCTACCGCATAATGGATTCTAAACATTCACGTATAGGGAAATGGACGAAGTCGAGTGTGAAGTGTAACATATGAACTGATTTTTCCATTAAAGGACTCAGGCATAACTGCACGGAAAACAGATTTATGCCGGGGAAGAGGCATCCCTCCTAGAAGGTAAAATCAAGTGCACTCTGATGAAGGGTTTTATGCGTCAAACCTCCAGAGCCAAAATAAAGGCCAAATCACTAATTTCACACCTCAAGTTTATGAAGGGGAAAAAAATACTAGGGGGTGTTCTCTGAAAATAGATATCTTTCTTCTCTCCTTCCTTAAAGGAATTGTATTAAGCATCCCATCAATCATGCTAGGCACTCTATGTTCCAAACGTGAGAGCGGACATTAACGTGAGACACCTGTGGAAGGAGATGCCAGCCTAGCTGAGGGTCATACCGTTTGTTATAGCCCCAAGGCCAAGAGCAAGGACTCCGGGAGCAAGATCTGTGTTCAAATCCCGGTGCTGCACTGGGTGGCATCGGTGGTTGAAGTGGTGAGCAGAGGTGCCTTCCAAGTGTTGTCACTTACTGTGTGACCTTTGGTAAGGTTATTTTTCTTGTTACAATGGGGATAATGAACGATCCAAATAAATAAATGAATACCAGGTGAATACATAACCAAAATGTGGGATGTCCATACACCAGAATATTACTCATAAATAAATGGGACAGGCTAATGGCATAGCCTGAATAAACTCACAATCATTACAATGAGTGAAAAAAAGCCAGACACAGGGACACCTGGGTGGCTCAGTTGGTTGGGCGGCTGCCTTCAGCTCGGGTCATGATCCCAGCGTCCTGGGATCGAGTCCCACATCGGGCTCCTTGCTCGGCAGGGAGCCTGCTTCTCCCTCTGCCTGTGCGCTCTCTCTCTCTCTAACAAATAAAAAAAAAAAATAAAAAGCCAGACACAAAAGCATATGTACATACGTTTCAACTTATATGAAGTTCCAGAAAATGCAAACCACTGCATAGTGACAAGAAACAGTAGTTGCTGGGAGACAGGGACAGGGGAAGGACGGACTGGAGCGGGGCGTGAGAAATCTGGGTTGGGGGGTGATGGAAATGTCCTATACGTTGACTGTGGCGGCAGTTTCCCGGGCATATACATCTGTCAAAACTCCAATGCCGTGCTTTAAATGGATTTGGTTTATCGTACGTAAGTTAGGCCTCAATAAAGTTGATTTTTAAAAACTTCTCCATAGGTTTGCTGGAGAACTAAGCAAGTCTGGTGGTGAGTGGTGACAGCAGTGATGTTGGTGGGCATGTGGTAGGAGGCAGAGTGGGCTCTTGTGGGTAAAAAGACCAGCGTTCCCCTGAGTCCTGCTCTTTTGTATAATGATCTCAAAGCTTCGATGCTGTGACACGGCCAATGAGGGGCTTGCACAAGATGGCCAGCGGAGTTGCCACCACAGCAGCCGGCACCAGCTTCTGCTGACACACATCTAGAATGTGTGCACACTCTGGCACTCGGAAGGTTTTGGTGGAACATTTAACAGTTACTCCTTGAGGGGTGCCTGGGTGGCTCAGTGGGTTAAAGCCTCTGCCTTCGGCTGGGGTCATGATCCCGGGGTCCTGGGATCGAGCCCCACATCAGGCTCTCTGCTCGGCGGGGAGCCTGCTTCCTCCTCTCTCTGCCTGCCTCTCTGCCTACCTGTGATCTCTGTCTGTCAAATAAGTAAATAAAAATCTTTAAAAAAAAGTTACTCCTTGAAATGTAGCATTTTCACATATTGAAAATAGTGGAAAAAGGAGGATTTCAGTCTGCTGAAGGGAGTAAGAAAGAGGTTTAAGGTAGGGTAGGGAAAGGCCTGGAGAAGATACCAGCTGAGCGAACCTTCTGGAGACCCTGAATGTAATGAGTACCTCTGACTGGGCAGTGGCATCATTGCCCTGCACCCAGCAGCTCTGCCGCTGTCCAGCAGGGCCCCTGCCTCCTTGAGCCCTTTGGCAGATCCTCCTGGATGGTTAGCCCATCACCCCCGCGACCAGTGGCTGGAGCAACAGTCTGTGAGGACGGGCAGATCGAAAGTGTAGCCAACACCAGTAATCACTGAGCCACCGCAGGTCAGCACTGGCCTGGGGCCTCCCGGGGACACATGCAGGGAGAGAGACCTGGGCAAAAGGGACACGGGACACCTTTCACAGGGTTGCTGGGAATTCTTAGTGGGTGGATAGGTTTGGTGGCTACAAGGAGTTTAGTGAGTTGAGCTAAGGAGGAAGAGCCTGTAAAAAGGAATGAGCTTGTCAGTAAGACAGTCTAGGAAACACAAGGACAAATGCCGAAGAGTGATGAAGTCAGGCTCGTGAGCTCTTACCAAATCTCCGAGTGGACACTCAATTCCTGACCTCCGGTGAATACCTTTCTACCTAAAAACCCCTTTGGCACAAGGCAGAAGTACCTTTTCATAATTCCTGTCCCTCCTGCCCTCACTCCTGACTTTAGAGCCACTAAAGGCCTGATAAGCTCGGGTGGGCAGAATATTCATCCAGAGAGCGTACTGAGATTAATACAGATCTCTGGGCCCCAGATTCTGATTGCTGGTGGCTGGGCGTCTGTATTTCCGCCAGCATGCCAGCATAGTTTGGATGTTGCACACGCCTGCGGGCCTGTGGGGCAGCTAACATTCGGGTCATAATCTAAGCGTTCTAGATTGAATGCTGCCCTTCGCTTTGTGGTCCCATGTAAAGGTTAGTTACCGAAAGCTTTGGGGGTGCCACCTCCAGCCACGAGGCAGTAACCGGCACTGGACTCCTTCTGGGAACAATTAGGAAACTGGAAATAATGGAAGGAACAGCTGTGTGCAGGCAGCGGACAACAGGTAGCGCAGGACGAGGATCCCTGAGTGAAGGGAAATACAGTGAGCCTTACCGTCAGCCCTGGCTTTCTGCTTAGATGTATACTTCCTGGACCCTGGCCCAAGGAGGGGGAACTCCTAGGGAAGCATGGCGATCTCACTGGGTTGAGGAAGCAGAGGTCAGGATGTAGGCAGGCTAAGGTGGCTGGAATTTGAGAAGCAGAGGATGAGAGAGGCACTATGTGGTGGAAGGGTACAGAAATCTAGATCGATTACATTCTTTTTTTTTTTTTTCTTTAATGTATATGCAGGTGAGGTGCAGAGGGAGAGAGAGAATTTCAAGCAGGCTCCACGCCCAGTGCAGAGCCCAACGCGGGGCTTGATCTCATGGCCCCGAGATGATGACCTGAACCGAAATCAATAGTTGGGCGCTTAACTGACTGAGTCACCCTGGCGCGCCTAGATGGACTGACTGCATTCTAAGCTGTGTGTATATGGGGTCAAACTCCACATGGCTGGGCAAAGAATTACTACCAAGAAGGTGTGAGGTGAACCATCCCCGTAGCTTATAAAGGACTGGAAGAGGCTCAGCTCCACTCAGGCAGAGTGGAGAGTCCTGGCTGAACCACTGGGCAGGGACACCTGAGTATCTCTTAGTGCTTAGGGTTAACTCTCGATTTGCCCTAATAAAGCTTAAAAACAGTTGTCAAAATGATCAAGTTGACCAACAAATACATTAACTGCCTATTAAAACAGATATATGGGTCTTTAAAGAAAGACAAGATCCAGACACTAAATAGGAACTAACGCTCACAATGACCAGGATCCAATCAAAAACTACTAATCATGTGAAGCAGCAGAAAAAATAGAACTTGTAACCAGAAGAAAAATCAGTCGGTAGAGACACAGGAAAGAGAGAGATGGTAGAATTAACAGAACGAGACTTTATAACAGTGACTATAAAGGCTGCCATCAAGAATGAAGCAAAACGTGATCAAAATAAGGAACTGAATGGAAGACACAGAACTGAACGGAGCTTCTAGAGCTGAAAAATAGAGTCTCTGTAAGAACAAATCTGCTGAGTGGTCTTAATAGCAGATTAGACTTTGTAGAAGAAAAGAGCATTTACACAGCAGTAGAAACTACCCGCATTGGAGCACAAAGTTCACGGTGAACTGGAAAAACCTGACTTAACCTCTCTGCTTTGGCTTCCTCAACTGTAGAACGGGGACAGCAGTACCATCTCACGGGCTGTTGTGATGATTAAGTGCTTTAACATTTAGAAGCTGGTAGGACAGTACATCAAGTGCCTGGTAGATAATAAACACCTAATAGGTATCAGCTAATGCTGCTGTCGTCATCTTAGAGGTTGGCCCAGGAAGCCTTGGGAGCACAGGGAAGAAACAACGGAGTGAGAGAGGGAGGGGGGTGGGAAGGGAACATTTCAGAGGAGACGCAGGGGTGGCGGACAGCCATGGGAGTGAGGTCCTCCAGGCAGAGGGAGTGCTCAGCAAGGCACAGAGACAAGATGGGATGGGGCCACTGCCCCCCAGGAAGGGTGCAGCCAACAGGGCCTTAGCTGTAGCCCAGGAAAGGCTCCGGGGGTGTGGAGCCTCTCTGAAAGCCTTTTTGATTTCCTCCCAACACAACTTACCTCCTCCATCATCTGATCCAACCAAGCTCTGCTGTCTGAGGCGGTGACTGCCCCCAAAAAGAAGGAAAGAAAATGAATTTCACATGCAGAAAGAAACCATCCAAATTATTACTGTGTCTGTTGTTTCTCCTAGATGAGGTCTCTGGACCCACTTTCCTCTATCAACTTGGTCAAACCTAATTAGGCAACTGGGTCTGCTACATAAGGTTGCACAAGCCGTGCGGTGCACCATTCCACAGAATATGATATGAATGCTCCTCTCACCCCTGGGCGGAGGGGTGGACAGGGGTGAAATTCAGTGGTCTTGCCTTTATATTCTATCTTTACCTAGAAACCTTCTCTCCTTTCCTTTCTGTTACAAGTCTTAGGAGAAGGTTAGGTTCAGAAGGCTTGTGTTGTTTCTGCCCATCTGAATCAATAGAGAAGAATAGATGGGTCAGCACTCTGATACCTGGACATACGGTTCTAAAAACCCCAGGGTGGGAAAAGGACATGGACATTAATGCCAGGGTCCAGCATTAACTAAACCCTGGATCCAGTGTGCATCACTAAAGGCCCAGACGAAAGCCAGATTCATTCTATTTTCTAATGCTGAGTCCAACAAAGGCTGCATAGATAATGACCACCAAGACTACATTGCTAGCAAAGGTTACCAAAGGATGCATAAGAATGCTGGAAACATACTCTTCTATTTCTTCAGAAGCCCTCCTTCCTGACCTGAAAAAAAGAAAAACAAGGTTCATGAGAACCTACTAGTCTCATGCATTGGTGGGGTATGCTGGAGAGGGGGGTTTCAAAAGCAAGGGCAAATTAGCATACTCCAAGTGCTTTACTGACCTGGACTTCTCTTTCTAGACCAAGGCCCATAACCAGCATGAGAGAATTACAGACATCATAATGCCTACTTATAGCCCTATCTCACTGTAACTCCAACTTAAATCGTCGAGTTTAAGAGTAGATTGGGAAGTTCAAAACTCAAATGGATATTGATGATACGGTGCCCTCCTTTCAACAATCAACAGGCCAATTTATAGAGCACTTTCTTAGGACTGAGGCCTTGGGTCTTCCCTTGGAGCTTTAGTTGTCAGCATGGGCAGCTTCGCAGTAGTAAAAAGAGATGAACTGACCAGGCAGTTCAAGCTGTAAGCTCTGGGCCTTTCCGGAGCCTCCACTTGAAGCACCAGAAGACCCCATGAGTGATGCTGGGCAGGTAGTGCCCTTTAGACATTCCATGAGAACAGGAAGCCTAATGATATATAAACATTTATCTAAGGCTGTGGTTCTCAATCTTCAATATGCGTAAGAACCATCTAAGAAGCTTGGTAGACATGAAGATCACTGGACCTGGCAGAGAGAGCTTTCTGGATCAGTTGGTCTAGGGGAAAAGGAGTCCGAGAATACACTTATTTTTTTTTTAAGATTTTATTTATTTATTTGACAGAGAGAAAAACAGTGAGAGAGGGAACACAAGCAAGGGCAGTGGGAGAGGGAGAAGCAGGATTCCCGCCCAGCAGGGAGCCCTATGTGGGGCTCAATCCAAGGACCCCGGGATCATGACCTGAGCTGAAGGCAGACAACTTAATAACCGGGCCATCCAGGTGGCCCCAGGAAAATGCATTTTAAACAAATCCCTAGGTAATCCTAATGTAAGGTGGTCACTACTGACCCTCTGAGAAACACGGATCTAAAGCCTTCTAAATAAGAATGGCCAAATGTTGACAATTATTAAAGTTAGGTGTTGGGTACATGTTGATTACTTTTCTGTATGTCTGAAAATTTCCACAATAGATTTTGTTGGTTGGCTGGTTGGTTGGTTTTTAATGACTTCTTTCAAATCAGACGTCAGTCACCATGATGAGCATGGGCAGAGGGTGGTGGCAGTGTCAGGAATTGGGGTGCGTGACAAGGCCTGTGACAGTGCGGGGCCCGCTAGCCTCTCCCACAGAGCGACATTGGAACCAACCAGCAATTCCAACAAAATGCAAACAACCCCTCCCCCTCTCTGAGTATAATCTGAAATTAAGCCCAAGTTTAAAGAGACAAGTGTCCATGGAATTCAGACCACACCAACTGCACTGTTAAGGAAGGAGGTGGGGGAGAATTTCGGCCTCCGTTGGAAGGGAGAAGAGAATGGGTAGCTAAAGCTGGATGAACAGGATGAAAAAACTCTGAGGGGGGTCTCCCAGGCTGCAGTTTTTCACTCTTCATAGGACAGTAAAGAGACGAAGCAAATCGGGGGAGGAGGACAAGTGGGACAGAGAGGGTAGGAAGGGGCATCACAGGTAACCTGCAACGGGGTGCCCAAGGCATCACCACCGGGGTACTGCTGGGTGATACTCGTTTCCAATACTGCTCTAAGTCAAGAAAATCCTAACGGCCGCCAAAGCCACCTCTATCTGTGTGGGAGGACAGAAGGGTCTGCTCCCAGCTCACGTCTGCTTCCCAGGGTCACTGCCTCTAATTGTCCCAGTGAAGCTGAACTCTACCAACCCACCATCCAAATGCCTTGGTAACATGTCACTAATGGCAGGAGGGCTCAGATGAATACAAGGTCCGAGAAGAACAAGGTGATTAAGGCACCTGCATTTTGTACATAAGAGACATAGCATCTCTGATCGCCCTTAGGAGTTGTGAATGCATAGTTCATTCCTAAGCAACGGGCCATGGCCAAAGTAATGGTGATTCCATCTGAAGGAAACAATGGTAATGCTAATCTTCAGGGGAAGGTTGATTAACTGCCATTTATCCACTCAACATCCAAAGCCGGGATGAGTTTCCCATTCAGCATAATTGCTGCTGAGCTCACGTTCTACTCTCTCTTGCTCCAGGAGGAGCCCAAAGACCCTCCCAAATTTCATCTCACCCCATGACAAGGAGCAAGATCAAATTGGAGCCCTCAAGGTGAGAGGGTGGGGATACTCTCAGGCGGCATGTTCTCCCTGTTCTCCCCCATTTTCTCTTACTCTCTCAACCAGAAATAGCAGTTTCTGGGCAAGCCTTCTGCTTGGGAGATGGACAGACAGTCCAGTGGGAACTTGGACAAGGCCCTGGAGAACTGGTCACGGAATGCCCTGCCTTTGACAAAGCTGAGCGTTTTCTGGCCTTATCTAGCAAGCCTGCCCGTTTGTTGCGACCACACTGTTGTTTATTTTTGTTTTGGCTTTAACATGAATCTGTTGCCCAAATTGGGAGATGCTATACAAAAATCTGGACTTCTGGATTCTTCAAACACATAGCCTGCAAACTGGACCTGCATTCCCACGAGCGTGGCTGTGATGAGCCTGAGCTCCCAGCCCTGCCCGACACTGGGGGGCACGTAGAAGCCCCTTATCCTTCACTCTGCACTGCTGGCTCTCTTACAGTGGAAGGTGAGGGGCAAGAGAAGTACTTCGCATAGCTTCACAGCAACCAAAAGCAAGAGAAGCAAAATGAAGGCTGAGTGGGAAGCGTGTTTAGGAGAACTGGCAGAGTATGTGTCTTTAGAGGAATGTAAACATGCAACTAACGGGTCTGTGTGGGCACCTCAGTAACGTAACTGAAGGTGCTATTCTGAAATAAAATCCTGCTTCACAGACATACTGGACCTGCCTGGTCCCCTGCCTGGTACCTCAGGTCTCACAAGGACATAGAATGGAGCACAATGATTTTCAAACTATAGATCATGCCCCACGGTGAGTCATGGAATCCATTTAGTGGATCATCACCAGCCTTTATCTTTTCCTTTAATTATTTATCTTTAGAGAGAGAGAGAGAGATGGGGAGGGGCAGCGGGCGATGTTGAGAGAGAAGCTCAAGCAGGCTCCTCACTGAGTGGGGAGCCCAACATGGGGCACAATCCCATGACCCTGAGACCAAACCTGAGCCAAAATCACGAGTCAGATGCTTAACCCTGACTGAGTCACCCAGGTGCCCCTCTTTTTGTTTTTTAATAGCTTAAGGTAGAGTAGGAAAGAGACTGTCCTGCAAATAATAAGGGTAAGTATCACACAAACTCCTTCCCCCAGTTTTAAATACAGACCTATCCAGTCGTGACGTAGAGTATATGTTTAAATTGTTGGTGACAGGGGCACCTGGGCGGGCTCAGTGGGTTAAAAACTCTGCCTTCAGCTCAGGTCATGATCCCAGGGTCCTGGGATCGAGCCCCGCATTGGGCTGTCTGCTCAGCAGGGAGCCTGCTTCCCTTCCTCTCTCTCTGCCTGCCTCTCTGCCTACTTGTGATCTCTCTGTGCCAAATAAATAAATAAAATCTAAAAAAAAAAAATTGTTGGTGACAGGTTAAAAACACAATGAAAACAAAATACAGCAGTCTATCAGAGCTCAAGAGGATGGGTAACTAAAGAAGGATCTGGACTGAAGTCCTGCCTCCCACAGACTGTGGAAGTGAAGTAGAAAACTGTGGGTTCTGGCTCATCTCTTCCTCACAGACATACTTCTGAGAAAACCGTGTGACCTGGTCCTGGCCCAGGGCAGGCTGTCTACAGGGCTGCGGTCAGCTCTGCTCTGGGCCTCTGGTCTCCTACTACACCCCCCGGCCACGTGCCTTCATCCTCAGAAGTGGCTCCTGGGGGGGCGGGGAGGGCTGGGAACCTGAGGACCGTAACACGGGGGACACCACCTTACACAGCTGGATCATTCTTCAGGTTTCTTCCCCTTCCTGTCTGCCAACACTGCCACGTGCTCAGCCCCACTTTGGAAAAGAGGCAACGCCGGTTTCAGAGACACTATGTGACAGAAAGGGCCATGGGGCACGGCCATGTGTGCTTCAACCAAATCACCCAGCTGGTGAGTAACAAGGCTGCAGCCAGAAGCCCCATCTCCCGACTTCCACCCGGGGTTCCAAACACACTGCCCCAAGCCTTCTCAAAAGGAATTACCCGCTGATTTTCAGACGTCCCCAGGGCACCCAGACATCTGTTTGGATTTACTGGGCAGACGGCCCATTCCTGACTTCCCACACTTACGGAAGGCAATAGAACGTACCGAGAACTGAAAGCTACAGAGAATCCTTTAAACCAATAGTTCTTAACCAGTGGTGTGGGTGTGCAAGAGAATCACTGTGGGTTTTTTGTTTTTGTTTTTTTCCAGTGTCTTTGTGCTGGGCCTCACCCCAGGCCCTCTGAGGCAGTAATCGCTAGAAACGGGACCCAGTCACACATGAGAATCAATGCCCTACACCTCACCACAGATAGTAAGCTGAACTACGGGTACTAGGCAGCAAAATGGAAACCCTCCTGCCCTATCCTGCCGAGATGCCCCCTTCCTTCTAACCAAAGCGTTAATGAACTCTCACTTGACTTAAACGTTGAGGGGAGGGAAGAAAAGGCTTCACAGACTGTAGCCTCCAATCCTGAGTAATCCTGAGTTGGCTTCCCCGAAATCCAGACAAGATTCCATGCTGTTCATAACCAAAGCAGGTGCTCTTCAGGCTGGCAGGCCCAGGAACGGTGTAGATCCGATTAGAGATGCTTGTTCAATATTCAAAATGTAAAACATAGAGGTTGCTGAACCAGCACTTGGAAAAGTTAATTAAATGCCAGGTTTCTTTTTAAGAGCTACTCCATCACTTGCTGATTGCTTTGGCCATTTTGCAGAATGAAGCTTTAGCTCTGGACAGTGACAGGAATGTTCCCCTTCACCTCCCACCTTGTGGGGCTAGGGTAACAGGGGTAAGGACACGCGGGCTTCCTGCTTGCAAGTGAGTGACACACAGACCGGGTGGGTGACTTGGCACGGGCGTTGTCTCGCTATCCCCACCTTCATGTAAAGCCTTAGGTTTCTTCAGCCCAACCCTCAACGAGTCACTCCTGGTTTTCACCCCGTTTCTCTCTGCTCCATGCTAAGTTTCCTCCCCTTGGCTTCCCATAGCCACCTTCTTCGCTCCTCAGGGGGAGGCCCATTCCCAGGGCCTCCCCACGAGCCTGTCGCTGATGACGGAAGGCTGATGACTGATGCTATCAATAGTTAACAGTTATTGAGGATGGTGGGTACCTGGCATTGTTATTATATTATTTTCTTCACATACATTAGTTTTGTATTATACTATATATATAAAGATTTTATTTATTTGACAGAGTGAGAGGGCACAAGCAGGCAGAGCAGCAGAGGGAGAGGCAGGCTCCCCACTGAGCAGGGAGCCTGATGCGGGGCTCAATCACAAGACCCTGGGATCATGACCTGAGCTGAAGGCAGATGCTTAACCAACTGAGCCACCCAGGTGCCCCATTTATAATGCTATATATATGTTATTGGTATATACCATTGTACATTATTTTACTTCATTATCATGTTACCTTTTCTGATTTGCTCCATTTTACAAATGAGGAGACAGGCTCAGAGAAGTAGAGTAGGTTGCCTAAGGTCACCCAGCAAGAAAGCCATAGGGACTGAATGCAAGCTCCAGGCCGCGGGCCATCAACGCCCAGCTCTCAATCCCTACATCCCAGAAGCACACAGGTAGCCCTACACGATGGGAGATGCTCATTCCATAGCCTCTGCTCCAAATCCAATTACTATTTTCCATGACGAGGACGCCCTTTCCACTATAGTAGTACTGTACTCTGTCAGGCCTGAAAAATCATTAATGTCTGTTTAATTGTTCTGTGGCATTTATTATATGTTTTATTTACAACATGACCGCTCGCATGTGGTGAAAAAGGAGATGGCACGTGGCGAAGTCACCTTTTCCTCCACACACTCCTTTTCTAAGTTCTTCTGCTCAAACACAACTCCCTTCTCTTGGCTTTCAGAGACCACACTGCCATTCAATGAGCGTGAGTTGGTCAGCCGGGGACCAGCGTGGTGCCACAGGTACGTCCTGTGATCGCAACCACATGGGAACACGAACCCTGGATCCTTGGGGTCATTCTGGCGCTCCGTGGGGGAAGAAATGATGCTGTGATGTCCAGACCCTCCCACCCGAGAAGTCTGTCTCCTGTGTCCTCCCCGCCGTATCAGACACAAGGCCTCAGCTGCCGCTTCCACGGGTTACGAGCTGAAGGGTGAAAGGCAGCTCTAATGTAGACATCATCTCAGTTAAAATGTTTCTCTCGAGTTTAATGGAATACTGCAGAGATCTAAATGGAGATAAAGTACCACGGCTCAGAGAACAGCCCGGATGCTATCTTTATGCAGCATGACAATGTTCGGTGGTTAATTAGACACCGTTAACCTATTTTAGCAGGGGACATAACTGGGATAAATGGGGGGAAGTGTCCTTGAAGTCTCTTAATATCCACAGCACATATTGGACCCTAGACTCACCTTCTTGCTGCAAGACAGAACAGGCCTAAAATAGACCAAAGGGCCAGGCATCTAGCGGCCCGACTGTCCCAGGGGAAGGCCCTCTGCTCGCCCAGCCCCCATGGGCCACGGCCTCTGATCCGGATGTGAAGGGTCTGGACCCATGGTTGAAGTGCAACTTGTTACCTGGGAGAAAAAAGCTGGAGCCACGATGTGTGGCTCACAGGGCTCCCACGACAAAAGGAGGAAACTCCGCAGCCAGGGGGCCAGAGTCAGAAGCACTCGGCAAGGGGAAGAGCAAGAATGAACTACCAGCCAAAAAGGAGCCAAAGCTACCTTACATTGCCAAAATATATCACGCCTCTGGAGGAAAAGAAGCCAAAATACCATTTTCTTATGAGGTTTTCCTGCCAGTGTACTTCTTAAATGTCCAGTAAAAATTTCCCAAGTGCCTCCGAGCCTCACTTGAGGTAAATTTTACCGAGGCACGAGAGAAAGGAGGTAATGTGTCCCAGATCGTATAACAGCTCACCAGCACATCAAACACCAAGGCTCTATTTTATACATTGTGTGGCCCACAAAAAGAGCCTTCATGTGAAAATCTGAATTTGAGCAAAGGAGACGATGCCACTGTAATCTCAGCTACCAGGTCTAGACAGTAGCAGGCCGTAGACCGGGTCATCTGCTCTAAGATGTCCTCACACCTATCATACCTACTAAAAGTCAGATATTTGCCATGAAATTTCGCTTGGCAAGTTGAAGCTCCCACTGTTCTCCCCTCGGCTCTTAGTTCTTCCATTCGTGTGTTCAGAGCTCAGCACGTGTTTGTATTTCTCCCTCCTTTCAAAGACGAGTAGGAACTCCTCAGCACTCAAGTGTTGGCATTTGGGGGATTTAGGTCATATTAGATCGTATTTAGCTTCTGCTGGTATCATCAACAAGGTGCCCAGCAGAAAGATGAAAACCGAAGGCCAGGTAGACTACCAAGCCCAGGCGAGTTGAAGGTAGTGAATTTATAAGGCAATTCCTGGGTGAAGTTTGCCCCCTGCTGGTCAGACTCAAAATACCAACTCTGTTCGATTCAAATTCTAAAGGCGCATTTGTATCAGGAGGAAAAAAAGGGTTGAAAGTTTTAATAGCTAAAAACAATTATGGGAACACATGAAATGTATGTATATGTCTACTATCAACAAGTAAAAAAGTGGAAGAGTTGAGAACTCTAGACCTCTGGTGTCTCAAATGAACATTTTAGTCAGACACTTTATTGGGTAACTAAATTATTTGGCACTACTAAGAGGTGCTGAGATTTGGGGATCTTTTGCCCAGGATTTCACAGTCTGACTGGAGAAAAGAACATTCTAGAAATACCAGTACTACTTCCAGAAGACACATATGGCAGCGCCTGAAAGACTACTACTGCCGCCTTCCCTGTGCATCTTCTACCTGAGAAAACAGAGACCAGGAAGCGACCTAACTAGAGCCCCGAGGCTAAGCAGACACAGAGTTGGAGCTAGAGACCAAGGTTCCTGCTCCTTATCTACTGCTGGTCCCAGCTTCCCAGGACAAGCCACGGAGATGGAAGGAACATGTCATGGTATCGTGAAAGAGGGAACTAGCCATGCTGGCTGCAACCCTCAGGGGAGACTTTCTAGAAGCCTGGAAGACGAGCATGCTTGGAGAGGCAGAAAAGCTCCAGGAAGGCTCTTCCTGCTGGAGGAAACAACCTGAGTGGAGGTAGGAGGCAGAAAGGGCCAGGGGTGTTCGGAAGGCAGCAGGGGACCTGGTGTGGCTGAAACGCAGACGAGGTGCTGTCACGCGTTGGCATCAGTGCTATAAATATACACACTGACATTGGTCAGGGATCAGGAGGGAACCATGGGGCTAGAAACGAATTTTCACAGGGTTCCCTTTTTTCCCTTCAAGTTAAGTCCACAACTGAAAGAGAGGTGGCAGCGAACACAGTGCCACTCTCTGGGTATCAAAGCAGCAGGAAGGGCCCGAGTGGCAGAGGCTCTGTCAGCCCTCCCGCTGGGGGAGAGGCTGGGGAGGAAACGCAGTGGGGAAGCCGCGCTCCAGGGCAGTGTTTCCCCGACCGGCTGTCATTTTCAGTGCCACTCTCAAGAATTTTGCTACAGCTGCGTACTTTCTGCACCTCTTCCGTGTTTTACTTGTGCTTCAGTGGATTTATTTAAGGGAAAACTTTAGCTCCTCAATGGAAAGCTAGCATTACCAGCCATACAGAAGGTGAACTGTGAAAAATGAGCGTTTTTTAGAATCACAGAACTTAAACTTTATCGGGCTGGTGGAAAAGACAGGAACTGTGAGGTTCAGCGCCTAACTCTGGGAAGTGTGACCATGAGGACGGAGTGTGAAACAAGAGGAAATCGTGGGTCCCCGAGTCAGGGACAAACTTTTATCAGTGTTTCTGCAGACCTGGATTTCAGTCCATTTTTAATCACTGAAGAGAAGTTTCTGCTCTGTAATGGAGAGACCTGTAAAGATTTCCTTGCAATCCCTTATCCACAGTTTTCGCTGCCCCTCCTCTACATCCTGTGGTCCCCCAAAGGCCCATGAATACATTCAGACCCAGCCAGGTGATGGGGCACTCGAAGAGAAGGTGACACATGCCATTTCAGGTGACCCTCTTGTGGCTATCTGTCGGTGTGCGGAAGCCTCCTCAAGGCTCAGGACCCGTCCCGGTGACTCCCTGCCATAGACGAGCCTGGACAAGGCCAAGGACACCCTGGCACTTCTAAACCCGGCCTCTCCTACGAGGACCACCGTGAAGCCATGGGGTCCGGTACAGCCACCCGTGACTAGCTGTGGTGAGAGAAACGTGGGTCAAAAAAGTAAAACCCCTGGCAGCCCCAGAGACCAGAGAAAACCCATGAGGGGGCTGTCCTCCGGGTGTATATTCAGACCAACAGATGCCCGAGTGGCTGCTTCTGTACTAAAATTACTCTTGGTTACTTCTCAGTAAAGAACTAAAAAGAAAAGGGAAGAAGTATGAGGTAAGGAATGACATACACACAGGTACTTTATTTCTGAGAGACTGAATCCATCAGGAGGACGAGGAAATCATTTCTGTCAGGGGAATCCCTAGTCACCCTCTCCTGGCATTTGGCTGCCCAAGCTGGAAACCAGCGAGTCCCCCACAGCAGACTGGCCGGCCAGGATTCATAACTTTGTCCTCTGAAAGTTTGTCTATTCAGTAAGATTGTTTCATATGATCAACACTGCATTTCTGGAAGGGTCCCGGAGGACTGCTGGGAAGATAATTTCTTGCTAACAGGCTTGCTATTGCACAAACAACATAGCGCATGGCCTTTCCGTGAACTTGATAAATGCGTGCACGTGAGGTCTGTGGATGGGCACGGCCGCAGAACGAGAGGCATGTTCTATTACACTAATTAGCTGTGTGACCTTGGGGAGCAGGCCGAGGTGACATTTTCTAACTCTCAGATTTTATACCTGAGTCCCTGAAGCACCCCAGGCCTCACTCAGTTCTCCCTCTCTAAACTGAAGGGACTTCCATGACTTCCCAGGTCTCTCCCCAGCTCTGTGAATGACACTGACCCTGCCCCATCGTTCCCCATTTATACCATTCCCTAGTCTGACCCCTTCCCCTCAGCAGACCTTTCCCTGGAACTGATTTATCTGGCCTCAACATTTCAATTACTGGGATGTGCCAGTTTGGAGATCCCAAAGTTAACATGCAAGGGAAAACGAACAAAAAAGTAAGGGAGGGAGGGAGAAAGGAGGAAGAAAACCCTCTTTTCTTTATTCAATACTTTAAAAAAGTATTTATTTATTTGAGAGAGAGAGAGAACGAGTAGGGGGAGGGCAGAGGGAGAGAGGGAATCTCAAGCAGACTCAGCACTGAGCGCGGAGCCTGTGGTGCGGCTCAGTCTCAGAAGATCATGACCTGAGATCATGACCCGGGCCAAAACCAGGAGTCGGCAGCTTAAAGGACTGAGCCGGGGCACCTGGGTGGCTCAGTGGGTTAAAGCCTCTGCCTTCGGCTCGGGTCATGATCCCAGTGTCCTGGGATCGAGCCCTACATTCTACATCGGGCTCTCTGCTCAGCAGGGAGCGTGCTTCTTCCTCTCTCTCTGCCTGCTTCTCTGCCTACTTGTGATCTCCATCTGTCAAATAAATAAATAAAATCTTAAAAAAAAAAAAAAAAAAAGAACTGAGCCACCCAGGCACCCCTGTTCAATCATTTTTAGAGATGATAAACACGAACTCCCTTCCTACCTACATCAGAAATGTAGCACATTTTCCATCTCGGTCCTCCCCTCTCATTCCTTAGGGGTTGTCAAGACCAACCACTACCTTCCCAATTGTACAGGGAAATTTACTTTCCCTTCACCCTCCTCTCCTGTACAGTGAACCCAATCTTAACGTTCCTGGTGTTTTCTTCCTGCTTACTAGGACTCCTCTCGACTTCCTTTCCACTCTGAGCAGCTGGAAAGAGGATGTCTGCGTGGTCGTGCAGAGCCCTCCAAACCTCCAAATCGAGCTCCCCAGAAAGCGGCCCCTTGTCCTCCGGGTCCCAGAGGACTCAGAGCCCCAGGCTCAACCACTTGGGATCCAGCCAGCCTATGTGTCGGTGCTACACTCTGATCTTGGGCCCTGATGGGTTCTGGAGTCAGAGGGTTCAAAGCAGAGTTTCACTGTTCACTAGCTGTGTGCTCTCAGGCAAGCCACGAAAAACTACAAATCGGTGATACCACCACATTCTGCTTCACAGGGTGGTTTAAAGATTCCAGCAAGCTAATTCATGCAAAGCATTTAGCATAGTACATGGCACACAGGAGGTGCTCAGTGACCAGTGGCTGCTGCCAACATTATTATTATTACTATGTTATTATTCTCACCCCAGTCTCTACTCCCTATGCTGCTGATCACTGCCCAGGCTGGACACACTGTCTCCTCCTCGGTCCTGCAACAACCCCAGCCCTGAGGTGGGTGCTGGCTAGGTCTGCCCAGCTGAGTTGCTTCATACTTTTTGCTTCTAGAGCCCTTGTTCCCCACCCCCACTTCCCACATTCCTGCTGCCCCTTGCTGAACTTGCCTGGAGCCCTCAGTAGGCATGCCTGGAGCCCTCAGTAGACATGCCCAGCAGCCCGCCCTCACCGCCTGGCCTGGATGGTGCCTCCCATCCTCATAGGAGAAACACTTTGCCTGACTCCCAGGGCCTCTCCACCAGCTGGATCCTGCTTCACCCTGCTTCCTACAACAATATTAGCTTTGCCTTCAGCGTTAACCTCTGGGTTTTTCAGTGGACACCCCTCTCCTGTTTCCCATCTCCTGCTTTACTTTCTCTACATTTTGGTTCCCTTCTTTCATCTCAACCAACTCCATTTATCCCTGTCTAAAAGGCAACTTGTTCTGGCTTTCAAATCCTTTCGAAAGCATTCCTCACTGCTGGGAAGCTTCCAGAATTCAGTGAAATTGTTTCTAGGCTCCTTAACATACCTGACCCTCTATATCACATAACACAGTCTTTATGATAGGATGGTCTCACACAGTGACTTCTACAGCTCTTCCACAGATGGGGTCGACTACAGAAAACAACTTGGTACCTACCCCAAAGTCCTTTCTCCTTTCTCCTTCTTCTGGATTCAAATCCTAATTTTGTTTGGGGTAGCAACGAGCCCAACTGAAAAGAATCAATTCCATAGCCTCTTTCACACTGAGGGGTAGGCATACACCACATTTCTGACCAATGAGAAAGACATGGCAGTCCCTGGAAAGCATATCTCCCCATTCTGATTCCTCCAAAAGACAAATTCCTGCTAAGAAACAGCCCTATGCCTTCACCTCCATGTCATTCTCCCTTCTTCTTAGCTGGAAAACAGAGGTGAGGCCTGGAGGTATAGCAGCCATCATATAACCATGAGGCATGAACATGAGAACGAAGGCCCAAATGTGAAGGATGGTGGGCAGGAGGATGGAAAGAGTTCCATCCCTGTCGTCACCAGGGAGCTGCCACACTGGCCTTAGACTGTGGAGCCTGGACTTCTTGTTTCCTGAGACAAATCTCTTTCTCTTTGAGCCTCTGCTAGTGGGGTTCCCTGTTGCTTGCAGATACAAATGCAACCTCAACTAATACAGCACATCCAGTGGCAAATGAGAGGTCATCCTAATTGAGAAGGAACACAGATCCCATGGAAAAACGAACCTCACACAATTATATCTAGTTAAGCATATGGTCTCTTAAAAGAAAGCGAGCATTTGAATCAGATACAGAACAGTGCAACCTCAGGATAGGAATGAGCAACATCACCGAAATCTGCTGGGAAAAGGGCATCCAACTCAGGGAGAAAAAAATGAGCAGCCTCTCTCCACAGCTTTATCTAGTCTAAAGAGAGAATGCTCTGCTATCAAGGATGGAGAAGAGACCACCTTTAAGATGATTCTACATGAGGAGAAATGGGTCTTTTTATTCCAGCAAATATCCCAAACCATGAAACATCAAAAAGGCATTCGGAGGCACCTGGGTGGCTCAGTCGGTTAAGCGTCTGCTCTTGGCTCAGGTCATGCTCTCAGGATCCTGGACCGAGTCCTGCCTCAGGCTCTCCGCTAGTCCTGCCTCAGGCTCTCCGCTTGGCAGGGAGGCTGGTCTCCCTCTCCCTTGGTGCTCTCCTTCTCTCTCTCTCTCTTAAATAAATAAAATCTTCTTCTTCTTCTTTTTTTTTTTTTAAAAAAAGGGCATGTTATAATGTGTCCCTCACACCACTGGTCACATACCTGTCAATATTTCAGTGGTTCTCTGTTCTCTAAATAATTAACCGTGTGCCCGGAGTTCAAGGTCCTGCCCTCAAGCCCATTTCTACCTCACCTATTTCCATCCCCTTCTCTAGGCAAACCCTGGGCTTTAGTCACCCACGACTGTTCATTCCAAACTCACTGTGGCACATTCAGGCTGCACACCCAGCCTCTGTGCCTGGGAGGACTTCCCTGCCTCAGTGTCTGTCAGCTGCTTCATTGCAAGGCAGTGATTTTGAAACCAAAATGTTTCAAGTCACCGTCTAGAAAGCGTATTTCAGAAGTTCAAACGTCCCTTCTGAGTTCTGGAGGGCCTGTGAGACCACTCTGCTTTAATGCTGAAGAGACAGAGCATGAGGGTGTTGAGCTAGCAGACTTACAGGTCCTCTCCTCCTCTCTCCCCCGTTCAGTGCCCTCCGAGAAGAAATCCGGCACACCCCAAAGCTTACGCATTTGGATTTCGCAGGATCAAATTCCAGTCCTGAAGAGAGAACTCGGAGATCACCCAGTTCAGACCCCTCAGGGAGCCTCCACCCCAGGAGTCCACACGACTTGCCCTGAGGTGACACGGCGAGTGTGTGTGGCAGAAGGGGACTAGAACACAGGCAGACATCCCAACTCCTAATAGGTGCCTGGGGAAAGGGTTAGTGGCCCTAAGAAAGGAGGGTGGCCAGAAATGAGCTCAGGAAATGGCCTGACTGTCTTTCACATGTACTCGGGACACCCCGCTCTGGGCTGATCTAGATTACTCTGCCCTCAGCCTCGAAACGGAGTCAGAGGCCCAAAACCAGAGGTGGGGCTGCCGAGGCAGCGGTAACTGGAACCGGCTCTTGAGTGCCTGCCTGGGAATGGATCCAGTTCTTGGAGGGCACCACAGGGTTAGAAGGAATGATCATTTCTAATGCCTAATTGAACTTAATGATGAGCCTCGTTAGGCCTTTCAGTGGCAGGACTGGCCTGGCCTTAGCTCGGGCCCCTAAGTGCATGCTGCATCCTTGGCACTCATCTTCCTGGGGGCCGGCGGCTGGCTGGAGCACAGCTCTGCACACACATGGGCCAGAGGAGGTGAAGGTCAAGCACTCACGCTCTGTTACTCTTCCCACAGGCCAACCATGCTGGATGCTGGAACCACGTGCAAAAAGTCCTCACGGAACCTCTGTCGAGGGCCTACTGAGTGCAAAGGTACTAGACCAGGAGCCAATAGCACAAAAACGGAAGGCAGCGAGACACAGAGAATAAGAGAGTGACCCTGCAGCCAGGTGCACCCAGGCTCAACCCTTGACTGGTTCCTTACCAGCTATGGGACTTGAGGCAAGTTACTTAACCTTCCAAAACTTCTTCCTCATCTGTAAGCTAGGGCAATAAGAGTACCTAACCCACGGGGTTGTTTTAAGGATAAAGTAAGACAACTGTGCTTAGCTGTACCCAGCACAAAAGCCACAATAAATGACGTGTGTGTGTGTGTGTGTGTGTGTGTGTTCTCATCTACTCAATAAGGGGGCTGGACAAGCAGGTTCTGCAACGGGGCCCCAGAAGGTAGAATCCTGGTCAGAGGGTGAAGCTGTCAATTTCCTATAGACACACTATTACAAGAAATCAGGGGGTTGATAATGGCATAAAAACTAGAAATAACTGGGGCACCTGGGTAGCTCAGTCAGTTAAGCGACTGCCTTCAGGTCAGGTCATGTTCTCGGGGTCCTGGGATCAAGCCCCACACCTGGCTCCCTGCTCAGTGAGGAAGTCTGCTTCTCCCTCTTCCCCCTGCTCATGCTCGCTTTCTCTCAATCTCTCTAATAAATAAATAAAATCTATAAAACAATTAGAAATAACCTCAATGCCCACCAAGACAGTGAAGAGTGCATCTCCACCATGGCACCATGATGCTGCAGTTAGAAACACAGAAGGAGCTCCAGATGTACCACTAAATGAAAAATGAAAAAAATTAAGGAAAACACCCTTAATATGAACCTATTTATGTAAAAAATACATATACAGATAGATAGATTTCAGTAAGTATACCTATTGTGTAAATTATATATTGAATATCTATTGTTGATAAAAGAAAACCAACGAACTGTTACTAGTAGTTACTTCTAGAGTGCTAACTAGCCTTGGACAACATGGTGGTTTCAGGCAAATTTAGCTTTATCTGTCTTGTTTGAGTTTTTACATCATTAAAATGCTCTTGGTTTCCTTATACAACTAAAAAAGGCTTTTAAAAAAGTATACTCCCACTGAGCTCCCCAGCCATGGAGGGATTCAAGCAGACCCTGGGCCAGCCCTGCTAGAGACACTAGACTGTGACAGGAGATGAGAAGAAACTGGCTCTAACCTTCTGGTTTCAAAACCTGTGCACTGTGCGATGATCCAGAGAGAGACGGGAATATTCCACACCACGCCGTGTTTTTTGGCTGTTACTTAAGGGATACTTCCGCGGGCCTATCATTTCTTCCCTGACCCTCTGAGACCCTCTAACTTTGCGATCCTACCCCCGGCTCCACAGAATGAGT
>RCUC01121597.1:0-49435 GCA_003697995.1 Taxidea taxus jeffersonii | reverse complement strand
AACTATAAAGTACTCATGAAAGAAATTGAGGAAGACACAAAGAAATGGAAAAATGTTCCATGCTCATGGATTGGAAGAATAAATATTGTGAAAATGTCTATGCTACCTAAAGCTATCTACACATTTAGATGTGTATGTGCAATGCCTATCAAAATCCCATCCAATTTTTTCAAAGAAATGGAACAAATAATCCTAAAATTTATATGGAACCAGAAAAGACCTCGAATAGCCAAAGGAATATTGAAAAAGAAAGCCAAAGTTGGTGGCATCACAATTCCAGACTTCAAGCTCTACTACAAAGCTGTCATCATCAAGACAGTATGGTACTGGCACAAAAACAGACACATAGATCAATGGAACAGAATAGAGAGCCCAGAAATAGACCCTCAACTCTATGGTCAACTAATCTTTGACAAAGCAGGAAAGAATATCCAATGGAAAAAAGACAGCCTCTTCAACAAATGGTGTTGGGAAAATTGGACAGCCACATGCAGAAAAATGAAATTGGACCATTTCCTTACACCACACAGGAAAATAGACTCAAAATGGATGAAGGACATCAACGTGAGAAAGGAATCCATCAAAATCCTTGAAGAGAACACAGGCAGCAACCTCTTTGACCTCAGCCACAGCAACTTCTTCCTAGGAACAACGCCAAAGGCAAGGGAAGCAAGGGAAAAAATGAAATATTGGGACTTCATCAAGATCAAAAGCTTTTGCACAGCAAAGGAAACAGTCAACAAAAACAAAAGACAACTGACAGAATGGGAGAAGATATTTGCAAAAGACATATCAGATAAAGGGCTAGTATCCAAAATCTATAAAGAGCTTAGCAAACTCAACACCCAAAGAACAAATAATCCAATCAAGAAATGGGCAGAGGACACAAACAGAATCTCTGCAAGGAAGACATCCAGATGGCCAACAGACACATGAAAAAGTGCTCCACATCACTCGGCATCAGGGAAATACAAATCAAATCCACAATGAGATACCACCTCACACCAGTCAGAATGGCTAAAATGAACAAGTCAGGAAATGACAGATGCTGGCGAGGATGTGGAGAAAGGGGAACCCTCCTACACTGCTGGTGGGAATGCAAGCTGGTGCAACCACTCTGGAAAACAGCATGGAGGTTCCTCAAAAAATTGAAAATAGAGCTAACTTATGACCCAGCAATTGCACTACTGGGTATTTACCCTAAATATACAAACGTAGTGATCCGAAGGGGCATGTGTACCTGAATGTTTATAGCAGCAATGTCCACAATAGCCAAGTTATGGAAAGAACCTAGATGTCCATCAACAGATGAATGGATAAAGAAGAAGTGGTATATATATACAATGGAATACTATGCAGCCATCAAAAGAAATGAAATCTTACCATTTGCAATGACATGGATGGAACTAGAGCGTATTATGCTTAGCGAAATAAGTCAACTGGAGAAAGACAACTATCACATGATCTCCCTGATATGAGGAAGTGGAGATGCAACAGGGGTGGGGGTTAAGGTGGTAGGAAAAGAAAAAATGAAACAAGATGGGATCGAGAGGGAGACAAACCAAAAGAGACTCTTAATGTCATAAAACAAACTGAGGGGGGTGTGGGGGAGGGGGGTTGGGAGAGGGTGGTGGGGTTACATTATATGTTTAAATTAAAAAAAGCTTAAATTAAAAAAAAAAAGGGCCAAAACCACTATTTCAAAAACATATATATGCCCTCTACATTTATTGCAGCGTTATAGTAGCCAATATATAGAAACAACCCAAGTGTCCACTGACAGATGACTAGATAAGAGGTAATATATGTATGTATATATGTACATTATAATGAATTATTACTCTGTTATTAAAAAGAATGAAACCTTAACATTTGTGAGAACATGGGTGGACCTAGAGGATATTATCCTAAGTGAAATAAGTCAAACAGAGAAAGACAAATGCCCTTTAGCTTATATGCAGAATCTAAAAAACAAACAACAAACATAAGATCAGGTATTTTGTTCTGCTTATTCGTTTATTTTTAAAAATTGAGAAATATGGGGCATCTGGGTGGCTCAGTTGGGTAAGCATCTGCCTTTTGCTTGGGTCATAATCCCAGGGTCTTGGGATAGAGGCCAGGGATAGAGCCCTGTATTCAGTCCTGCATCCTGCTCCCTGCTCAGCAGGGAGCCTGCTTTTCCCTCTCCCTCTACCACTCCCACTGCTTGTGCTCTCTCCCCCCATGTCAAATAAATAAAATCTTTAACAATTAGTTAATTACCTAATTAAGATATAATTGGAGAATCTGGGCGGCTCAATTGGTTAAGTGTTCACCTTCTGCTCAGGTCATAAGCCCTGGGTGCTGGGATCGAGCCCTGTGCTGGGCTCCCTGCTCAATGGGGAGCCTGCTTCTCCCTCTCCTCTCCACTAGTGCTCTCTCTAGCTACCTCTGTCTGTCTCCTTCAAATAAATAAATAAAATCCTTTTTTTAAAATTGAGATATAATTGACCTATAACATTCTAACAGTTTTAGGTGTACAACATAGTGATATGTGTATATATTGTGAAATGATCACCACACTAAATGTAGTTATCAACCATCACCACACAGGTATGTGTTTTTGCCTTGTGAAAAGAACTTTTAATATCTGTTGTCTCAGCCAATTTTAAATATACAATATAATATTATTCACTATATTCACCATTAACTATGGTTATCATAAAAACAGCTTTTTATACTTTTCACAATTCTGATTCTGTCTTTCAAACAGACTCTTAAATACAGAGAACAAACTGGTGGTTGGCAGGGGCAAGGCAGTTGGGAGGAGACGGGCAAAATGGAAGAAGGGGATTAAGAGATACAAACTCCCAGTTATAAAATAAGTCACAGGGATGAAAAGTACGGTATAGAGGGTGCCTGGGTGGCTCAGTGGGTTAAAGCCTCTGCCTTCAGCTCAGGTCATGATCCCAGGGTCCTGGAATGGAGCCCTGCATCGGGCTTTCTGCTCAGCAGGGAGCCAGCTTCCTCCTCTCTCTCTGCCTGCCTCTCTGTTTACCTGTGATCTCTGTCTGTCAAATAAATAAATAAATAAAATCTTTTAAAAAAAGAAAAGTATGGTATAGGGAATATAGTGAATAATATTATCATAACATCATATGGTGACACGTGGTGATTATACTTATCATGGTGAGCATAAATAGTGTATCAAATTATTGAATCAATATGTTGTAAACCTAAAACTAATAGAGCACTGTATGTCAATTATACTTCAATAAAAGAAGATATATATACAGGGATTTTGGACTGTGGAGGGAAGGGACAGCAGCCTAACCCCTTAGTTATTCAAGGGTCAACTATACTAGGCAACACCAATAAGATTAACTGTTGACTTTGTATCAGAAACAATAAAGGCCACAACACAATGAAATGACATATTCAGAGTCCTAAAAAAGTTTTTCTAAAGAAAGGCCCTTGTTAATGAAATATAACAAAAACACTGTTTTTCAAAAATGAAGGTGAAGTAAACATTCTCATATGAAAAAAGTTAAGAATATTCATCATTAGTAGATATGTCTTATAAGAAGTATTTTTTTAAAGATTTTATTTATTTATTTGTTAGAGAGAGAGAGAGAGCACAGGCAGACAGAGGCAGAGGGAGAAGCAGGCTCCCCGCCGAGCAAGGAGCCCGATGTGGAACTCAATCCCAACACACTGGGATCATGACCTGAGCCGAAGGCAGCCGCTTAACCAACTGAGCCACCCAGGCATCCCGGCTTATAAGAAGTATTAATGAGGGACGTAAAATAATAGAAAACTACCATCAGTTTTGCTCCTGGCTTCAGCTTTTCTTAAAGGTGAGGCCAGCCCAGATCAGTGACATGCAAAAGGGTGGAACAGGAAGTTCTAAGAATTGGTCTTTTTCACCAAAACAATATATGAACTGAAAAGAGCTGCTTGAATAAATTATTGTGGAACTCTAGAACCTGATTGGATACTTACAATAACCAGAAGAGTGCTTGTTTCAGTAGATAATTCTTTTAATCATATAAGAATACAGTGAACAAGAATATGGTAATAAAATCCAAATAAAATTAACAATCTAGCAATCTACTATGATTGACTCCAAAAGAAATAGAAAACTTAAGAAGACCAACCTGAAAAAACGGAAAGATCAATAGGAATTGAATTAATGGCCAAATATCTCTCCCACAAAAAGCAGTATATGTTGGGAGTAAAGTTTATGAAAACTTTAAAAAGAGAGATAATCTTCTTTTATATAATCCTTTAAAAGAAGATAAAAAAAAAAAGGGTGTCCTGGCTGGCTTACTCAGAAGGTCATGGAACTTGTACTACAAGAAAGACTCAAAGGAGTTCTTCAGCCGGAATAAAAAATGACCCCAAGTTGAAGAATGGAACTGAAAAAAAAAATAAATACCACTGGAAAGAATAAAATGCAGATAATATAAATGAATTTTACTGCTTAGAAAAATAATAATGTCATGTGGGGATTTAAACATAGGTGGTAATAAAATATGTTACAACAACATAAAGGAAAAGAAGGAGGTAAATGGAATTAAACTGTTGCAAATTTCTTCACTATTCAGGAAGGGGTAAAAGTATTAATTTAAGATAGACTTTAATAAATCAAGGGACATATTGTCATGATCTGGTAAACACTAAATGAATAATTAAAGAATTATGACTCAAATGCTAATAGAGGAAGAAAAGTAAAAATAAAAATATCTTATTAATCAAAAATATAATGAACAAGATAATATCTTGTTAATCCAAATGTAATGAGGAAACAAATAAGCAGAGTGAACAAATGGAAAATAGAAGGACATTAGTATTAAACTCAATTATATTACTAAATATATACATTACCTATAAATGGATAAAAAACTGCAATTAAAATATAAATACTAAAGACATTTAAAAGGCCAATCATAAGCTATTTTTAAAAAGATTTTATTTATTTATTTGAGAGAGAGAACACAAGAAGGGGGGAGGACAGAGGGCAGATGGAGAAGCAGACTCCCTGTTGAGCAGAGAAACCCATGTGGGGCTCAATCCCAGGATCCTAGGATCATGACCTGAACCAAAAGCAGATACTTAATGGACTTAGCCACCCAGATGCCCCATTGCAAGCTATTTACACAAAATACTTTTAAATAAAGTTAAGACAAATTGAGAGAAAAAGAAGAGAAAAGACATAAGATGCAAGTACCAACACTAACCCCCAAAACTTAAGATACACACACACACACACACATATATATAAAATACATATATACACACATGTATAAATATATATAATAGGACTCTAAGGAAAAATGCTAGCAAAGGTAAAAAGGAAATTTCATATGATAAAAAGAAAAATGGAATGATTGAAAACTCTAAACAGGTGTGCATCGAATAGCATAGTTTCAAAATCTATAAAGCAAAAGTTAATAAAACTAAAAGCAGAACTACACAAATCTACAATTACAGTTGGAAATTTTAACAAGCTTCTTCCAAGAGTTGATAAAACAAGCAGACAAAAACATGGTAAGGATATAAGAGATTTGATATGCATCATTAATCACCCAGACTTAAAAGACATTTATGGAACAGAAAACTGAACTGTACAATGTACATTCTCAAACACAGGTGGAATATACACCAAAATAGACTATATCATCAAATACATTTCAACATATTTCAAAGAACTGAAATAATATGGAGTAGTGCTTCACAAACTTTAGATATCGGCATAGATATCAGTTAGGATTTTGACCAAATATAGATTTTGGATTTCCAATAAGCTCCCAAATGCTACTGGTGTTATTAGGCTTATAAATCACACTTTGACTAGTAAGAATATAGACTATAAAATCTGATCACAGTTAACTTAAACTGTAAATCAATTTTGTAAAAGATTATTAGGCAATTCCTAGAGATTTCAATTTAAGCACTTGCTTTTGAATAGCTCATGGATCACAATGAACATAAGAAAATATTTTAAACAGAATAATAGGAGAGGAGCAAGAGAGGAGCAAGAGGAGTAGGAGACCTAAATATCAGGAGTTCAGCTAGATATCTATCAAACCATTCTGAACAGCTACAAACTCAACAGGAGAGAGAAGAGAAGAGCAGCAATTCTAGGAACAAAAAAAAATCAACCACTTCCCAGAAGATAGGATGAGCGGAGAAGAGAGACTGCAGGGGGAGGGGCCAGCTCCTGGCAAGTAAGAGAACAGCAGAGAACAAAATCAGAACTTTTAGAAGTCTGCTCCACTGAGGGACATCACTCCAGAGGCTAAGCATGGGGACGGTGTGGTCTCAGCACCTGCAGGATCACAGAAAGACCCAGGGTGTCTGAGTGTGGCAGAACTCCCAGGTATCAGAGCAGGGAAGCTGACTAGAGAGTGTGCTCTCAGCTCAGGGTTACCTTAAATTATGATCCAAGGCAGAGTCGGCTGCTGCTCTTTGGCCAGGGACCCCATAAGAGGCAGATCTGGGGAGACTCACCTTCCTCCACTGGGAGTAGCAGTGCAGGAATGCTCTGCAGGAATCTTCTGGGTTTGGGGATTCCAAATGGGCCATGCACCAGAGATAGAAACACTGGGTCACAGGCTGGGTGAGCTTGGAGCACGGCCAGAGACCAGAGAAATGGGAGGGATTGACTGTTTTTCTCTGAGGGCTCACTGAGAAGAGGGGCCTCAAGCTGTCAGCTCCTCCGGACCAGAGATGGGGAGGCCACCATTTTCATTCTCATCCTCCAAAGCTCTATGGAAAGCTTTCAGGGAACAAACGCTCCTGAGAACAAAACCACCCAGATTGCTTAGCCTGGCCCCTGGCAAGCACAGTGCAATTCCATCTTGGGCAAAGACATTTGAGAATCACTGCAATAGGATGTTTCCCCAGAAAATTAGCAAGAACATCCAGGCAGAACCAAGTTCACCAATCAATGAGAACTGCAGAACTCCAGAGCGAGGGGAAAGCAACACTTAGAATTCATGGCTTTTTCCCCATGATTCTTTAGTCTTTCAAAGTTAAATTTTTAAAATTGTATTGTTTTCTTATTCTATTTTTAAATTTTTCCTCTTTACTATTTTAATGGTTTTTAACTATTTTGCCTTATCAATACCTTTTTAAAAAATCTTCTTTAATTTTCATTGTTATAGTAATATTTTATCCCTTCGATGTATTTAACCTTATATTTTGCATACATATAGGTTTTCTTTTCCTTTAAAATTTTGGGATATAGTTTGTTCTAATAGATCAAAATATACCCTAAATCTAGCACATGGCTTTGTTCTACTCTCCAGCTTGATCACATTCTCTCCTCATTTTTTTCTTTTTTCAACCAACTTCTTACCCTATCAATTCCTTTTGTAGAATCTTTTTAAATTTTCATCATTATAGTCATATTCCATCCCTTCGTTGTGTTTACTCTTAATTTTGTGTATATATATATATATATATATATATATATATATATGTTTCCTTTCTTTAAAAATTTGGGAGGTAGTTTCTTCTAACAGATCAAGATGCACCCAAAATCAAGTAGTGTGGCTCTGTTGTATCCACCAGTCAAATATATATATATATTTTTTTTCTTTTTCTTTTTTAGCCCTTTCTTCTCCCCCCCATTTCAGGTCTCTTCTGATTTGGTTAGTGTATATTTTTCTGGGTTCATTTCTACCCTTTTAGTACTTTTTTCTTTCATTCATCTATTCTTATCTGGATAAAATGACAAGGCAGAAAAACTCACCATAAAAAAAGAACAAGTGGCCATACTGATGGCTAAGGACGTAATCAATACAGACATTAGTAATATGTCAGAACTAGAGTTCAGAATGATGATTATCAAGGTGCTAGCTGGGCACCAAGAAAAGCATGGATAATACTAGAGAATCCATTTCTGGAGAAATAAAAACCCTTTCTGGAGAAATAAAAGAACTAAAATCTAACGAAGATGAAATTCAAAAAGCTATTAATTAGAAGCAATAAAAAATGGAGGCTCTTACTGCTAGGATAAATGAAGCAGAGGAGGGAATTTGTGAGATAGAAGACTAAATAATGGAGAATAACGAAGTTGAGCAAAAGAGAGACAAACAACTACTGGACCATGAGGGGAGAATTCGAGAGATAGGTAATACCAGAAGATGAAACAATATTAGAATAATTGGGATCCCAGAAAAAGAAGAAAGAGAGAGGGGGTAGAAGGTATATTGGAGCAAATTATAGCAGAGAATTTCCCTAATTTGGTGAAGGGAACAAGCATCAAAATCCAGGAGGCACAGAGGAAACCCCCCTCAAAATCAATAAAATAGGGGCACCTGGGTGGCTCAGTGGGTTAAGCCTCTGTCTTCGCTCAGGTCATGATCTCAGGGTCCTGGGATCGAGCCCCATGTCTGGCTCTCTGCTCAGCGGGGGGCCTGCTTCCCCCCTCTCTCTGCCTGCCTCTCTGCCTACTTGTGATCTCTGTCAAATAAATAAAATCTTTTAAAAAAATCAATAAAATAGGTCCACACCCCATCATTTGATAGTAAAACATAAGTCTCGGTGACAAAGAAAATCCTTAAAGCAGCTCAGGAAAAGAGGTCTGTAACATATAACAGTAGAAATATTATATTGGCAGCAGAC
Source organism: Taxidea taxus jeffersonii (assembly GCA_003697995.1). Lineage (NCBI taxonomy): Eukaryota > Metazoa > Chordata > Mammalia > Carnivora > Mustelidae > Taxidea > Taxidea taxus. The sequence goes on along the minus strand of RCUC01121597.1, from coordinate 40,822 downwards.
CTATCCACAAAGACCTGGCAGGCCAGAAAGGACTGGCATGATATATTCAGAGCACTAAACAAGAAAAATATGCAGCCAAGAATACTATATCCAGCTAGGCTGTCATTGAAAATATAAAGAGAGATAAAAAGCTTCCAGGACAAACAAAACCTAAAAGAATTTGCAAACACCAAACCAACCCTACAGGAAATATTGAAAGGGGTCCTCTAAGCAAAGAGAGAGCCTAAAAGTAACAGACCAGAAAGCAACAGAGACAATATACAGTAACAGTTACCTTACAAGCAATACAATGGCACTAAATTCATATCTTTCAATAGTTACCCTGAATGTAAATGGGCTAAATGCCCCAATCAAAAGACACAGGGTATCAGAATGGATTAAAAAAAAAAAAAAAGACCCATCGACATGCTGTCTACAAGAAACTCATCTTAGACCCAAAGACACCTCCTGATTTAAAGTGAGGGAGTGGAAAACAATTTACCATGCTAATGGACACCAAAAGAAAGCTGGGGTGGCAATCCTTATATCAAGTAAATTAGATTTTAAGCCAAAGACTATAATAAGAGATGAAGAAGGACACTCTATCATACTTAAAGGGTCTGTCCAACAAGAAGATTTCACAATTTTAAATATCTATGCCCCTAACATGGAAGCAGCCAATTATTAAACCAATTAATAACAAAATCAAAGAAACACATCAACAATAATATAATAATACTAGGAGACTTTAACAGCCTCCTCACGGAAATGGACAGATCATCTAAGCAAAAGATCAACAAGGAAATAAAGGCTTTAAATGACACACTGGACCAGATGGACTTCACAGATATATTCAGAACATTCCACCCCAAAGCAACAGAATACACATTCTTCTCTAGTGCACATGGGACATTCTCCAGAATAGATCACATCCTGGGTCACAAATCAGGTCTCACCTGGTACCAAAAGATTGGGATCATTCCCTGCTTATTTTCAGACCACAATGCTTTGAAACTAGAACTCAATCACAAGAGGAAAGTTGGAAAGAACTCAAATACATGGAGGCTAAAGAGCATCCTACTAAAGAATGAATGGGTCACCCAGGAAATTAAAGAAGAATTTTAAAAATTCATGGAAATAAATGAAAACACAACTGTTCAAAATCTTTGGGAAACAGCAAAGGCAGTCCTGAGAGGAAAGTATATGGCAATACAAGTCTTTTTCAAGAAAAAAGAAAGCTCTCAAGTATACAACCTAACCCTACACCTAAAGGAGAGGGAGAAAGAACAGCAAAAAAAAAAAAAAAGAAAGAAAGAAGGAAAGAAAAGGAAAAAGCCTAAACCCAGCAGGAGAAGAGAAATAATAAAGATCAGTGAAATAGAAACTAAAAGAACAGTAGAACAAATCAACAAAATTAGGAACTGGTTCTTTGAAAGAATTAATAAGATGGATAAATCCCTGGCCAGACTTAACAAAAAGAAAGGAGAAAGGACCCAAATTAATAAAATCATGAATGAAAGAGGAGAGATCACAACCAACACCAAAGAAATGCAAACAATTATAAAAACATATTATGAGCAACTATACACCAGCAAATTTGACAATCTGGAAGAAATGGATGCATTTCTAGAGACATATAAACCACCAAAACTGAACCAGGAAGAAACAGAAAAAACTTAAACAGACCCATAACCAGTAAGGAGATTGAAGCAGTCATCAAAAATGTCCCAAAAAACAAGAGCCCAGGGCCAGATGGCTTCCCAGAGGAATTCTACCATACATTTAAAGAATTAATACCTATTCTCTTGAAACTGTTCCAAAAAAAATAGAAATGCAAAGAAAACTTCCAAACTCATTTTATGAGGCCAGCATTACCTCAATCCCAAAACCAGACAAAGACTCCATTTTAAAGGAGAATTACAGACCAATATCCTTGATGAACACAGATGCGAAAAGTCTCACCAAAATACTAGCCAATAGGATCCAACAGTACATTAAAAGGATTATTCACCATGACCAAGTGGGATTTATTCCTGGGATGCAAGGTTGGTTCAACATCCTCAAATCAATCAATGTGATACAATACATTAATAAAAGAAAGAACAAGAACCATAAGATACTCTCAATAGATGCTGAAAAAGCATTTGACAAAGTATAGCATCCTTTCTTGATCAAAACTCTTCACAGTGTAGGGATAGAGGGTACATACCTCAATATTATCAAAGCTATCTATAAAAAACCCACAGTGAATATCATTCTCAATGGGGAAAAACTGAGAGCTTTTCCCCTAAGGTCAGGAACATGGCAGGGATGTCCACTATTAACACTGCTATTCAACAGAGTACTAGAAGTCTTAGCTTCAGCAATCAGAGAACAAAAAGAAATAAAATGCATCCAAATCAGCAAAGAAGAAGTAAAACTCTCACTCTTTGCAAATTTGATATGATACTTTATGTGGAAAACCCAGAAGACTCCACTCCAAAACTGCTAGAACTCATATAGAATTCAGTAAAGTGTCAGGATATAAAATCAATGCACAGAAATCAGCTGGATTTCTATACACCAACAGCAAGACAGAAGAAAGAGAAATTAAGGAGTTGATCCCATTTACAATTGCACCCAAAACCATAAGATACCTAGGAATAAACCTAACCAAAGAGGCAAATAATCTGTACTTAGAAAACTATAAATTACTCATGAAAGAAATTGAGGAAGACTCAAAGAAATGAAAAAGCATTCCATGCTCATGTATTGGAAGAACAAATATTATGAAAATGTCTATGCTACCTAAAGCAATCTACACATTTAATGCAATCCCTATCAAAATATCATCAATTTTTTTTCAAAGAAATGAAACAAAAAATCCTAAAATTTATATGGCATCAGAAAAGACCCCAAATAGCCAGAGGAATGTTGAAAAAGAAAACCAAAGTTGGTGGCATCACAATTCCAGACTCCAAGCGCTATTTCAAAGCAGTCATCATCAAGACAGTATGGTACTGGCATAAAAATAGACACATAGATCAATGGAACAGAATAGAGAGCCCAGAAATAAACCCTTAACTTTATGGTCAACTAATCTTTGACAAAGCAGGAAAGAATGTCCAATGGAAAAAAGACAGTCTCTTCAACAAATGATTTTGGGAAAACTGGACAGCCACATGCAGAAGAAAGAAACTGGACCATTTCCTTACACCACACACAAAAATGGGCTCAAAATGGATCAAAGACCTCAATGTGAGACAGGAATCCATCAAAATCCGTGAGGAGAACACAGGCAGCAACCTCTTCAACATCAGCCTCAGCAACTTCTTCCTAGAAACATCACCAAAAGCAAGGGAGCAAGGGCAAAAATGAACTATTGGGACTTTGTCAAGATAAAAAGCTTTTGCACAGCAAAGGAAACAGTCAACAAAACCAAAAGACAACTGACAGAATGGGAGAAGATATTTGCAAATGACATATCAGATAAAGGGCTAGTATCCAAAATCTATAAAGAGCTTAGCAAACTCAAGACCCAAAGAACAAATAATCCAATCAAGAAATGGGCAGAGGAGGGACGCCTGGGTGGCTCAGTGGGTTAAAGCCTCTGCCTTCAGCTCAGGTCATGATCCCAGGGTCCTGGGATCGAGCCCCGCATCGGGCTCTCTGCTTAGCAGGGAGCCTGCTTCCTCCTCTGCCTCTCTGCCTACTTGTGATCTCTGTCTGTCAAATAGATAAATAAAATCTTAAAAAAAAAAAAAAAAGAAATGGGCAGAGGACATGAACAGACATTTCTGCAAAGAAGACATCCAGATGGCCAACAGACACATGAAAAAGTGCTCCATATCACTCAGCATCAGGGAAATAAAAATCAAAACCACAATGAGATACCACCTCACACCAGTCAGAATGGCTAAAATTAACAATTAACAAGCCAGGAAATGACAGATGCTGGCAAGGATGCAGAGAAATGGGAACCTTCCTACACTGTTGGTAGGAATGCAAGCTGGTGCAACCACTCTGGAAAACAGCATGGAGGTTCCCCAAAGAGTTGAAAATAGAGCTTCCCTATGACCCAGCAATTGCACTACTGGGTATTTACCCTAAAGATACAAATGTAGTGATCCAAAGGGGCAGGTGCGTCCCAACGTTTATAGCAGCAATGTCCACAATAGCCAAACTATGGGAAGAGCCTAGATGTCCATCAACAGATGAATGGATAAAGAAGATGTGTGTTTGTGTGTGTGTGTGTGTGTGTGTGTGTGTGTATACATATATATACTACGCAGCCATCAAAAAAAGAAATCTTGCCATTTGCAACAACATGGATGGAACTAGAGGGTATTATGTTAAGTGAAATAAGTCAATCAGATAAAGACAATTATCATATGATCTCTCTGGTATGAGGAATTTGAGAGGTGGGGGGTTGTGGAGGGTTGGGAGCGAAAAAATGAAACAAGATGGCATCTGGAAGGAGAGAAACCATAAGAGACTCTTAATCTCACAAAACAAACTGAGGGTAGCCGGAGGGAGGGGGGTAGGGAGAGGGTGGTTGGGTTATGGACATTGGGGAGGGTATGTGCTATGGTGAGTGCTGTGAAGTGTGTACCTGATGATTCACAGACCTGTACCCCTGGGGCTAATAATACATTATATGTTAACTAAAAAATGAGAGGAAAAAAAGAAAAAATAAATAAACAGAATAATAATAACAAAATACTACATAAAAGAACTTTTAGGAAATAATGAAACAGTGCCTAGAGAGAAATTTAAAATGTTAAATGTGTGATTTACAAAAAAAAAAAAAAAAGAAAGGTTAAAAATAAATTATGAAAGCTTCCAACATTTGAGGTTAGGAAAAGAACAGTTCAAATCAAATAAATAGAAAGAAGGCAAACATAAAGATAAAAGCAGAAATCAATAAAATGGGAAGTAAGCACATAATAGAGAAACATAACAAGTTCTAGGTTTCTTTGGAAAGATTATTAAAATCAATAAATCCACAGAAAAGCTGATAGACAAAAGGGACTACAAATTATGAATTCCAAGAATTCTTCAGATCCTATGACACTAAGATAAAAGGATACCAGAAATGAATTTGACAGTTATAATAAATTGGATAAATTCTTATAGAAAAAATAGTTAGCAAAATCGAAATAAGAAATAGAAAGTTTGAATGGTTCCATATCAATTTTTTTAATCCTATTTTTAGTTGTAAAACTTTCTCCAGAGGAAACTCCAGGTTTAAGTGTTTTTACTCTCAAATCCTTCTATATACATAAATATTGCCCATTTTGTAAAAAACCTCTTTGAGATCATGAAAATATGAGCGTACTTCCCAACTAGATTTATGAGTCTGCATAACCTTGATCTCAAAACCTGAAAAGGACAGTACAAGAAAGGAAAATTGTAGTTCACGCTCTCTCAGGAAACTAAACATAATGATTCTATATAAAATAATAACAAATTAAGGACAGGGATATGTAAAAAAAATAATGAGCATGTTCTAGGAATGCAAGGTGTTAGTTATCTATCTGCACCACAAATTACCTCAACACTTAATGGTTGAAACAAAAAATAGTTATTATTTCATAGTTCCTCTGGATTAGGAGTTTGAGGGTTGCTCAAATGCATAGATTTGGCTATTGTGGAATCTCTCGTGAGGTTGTAATCAAGTTGTCAGCTGAGGTATAGTCACCTGGAAGGGACAGAGACCAGATAATCTGCTTTGAATATGATTTACTTACATGGTCATTGGCAGGAGGCCTCAGTTCTTTGTCATGTGAGAAAGGGCACAAAAGGCTGCTGTTTTATGATTCCATTTACATAGGATTTCTAGAAATAACAAAATTACACACACAGAAAGTGTGTCAAAGGTTACCTAGAGTCTAGAATCAGAACAGAATGAACTGCAAAGGGGAAAAAGGAAACTTTCTGGGTGACAGTTTGTGATAGTGTTTGCACAAGGGTGTACATTTTTTAGAACTCAAACTGAATTTTTAAAATTGATGAATTTTTAAAAATATTTTTATTCATTCATTTATTTGACAGAGAGCAAGCACAAGCACAGGAGCAGCAGAGGGAGAGGGAGAAGCAGGCTCCTGGCTGAGCAGGGAGCCAGGCTAGGACTCAATCCCGGGACCCTGGGATCACGACCTGCGTGGAAGGCAGATGCTTAACCCAGTGAGCCACCCAGGCGCCCCCAAAACTGATGAATTTAGGTATGTAAATTGGGCTTCAATAAATTTATTAACACATAAGCAATGAAATTCACCACATTAATGAAAACATGAGAAAAATTATCTGTGTTTCAATAGATGCAACAAAAGTATTTGATAGAATTTAACACCTATGGTAGCAAAGTGGGTTGAGCATCAGATTTTTGGTTTTTGCTCAGGTTGTATCTCAGGGTCCTGAAATCAGCCTGAGTAGAGCTCTGCTCTCTTGAACGAAGTCTACTTGTCCCTCTCTGTCCCCCTCTAGCCCTCCCCCACTCTCTCCCTCCTTCTCTTTCTCAGATAGACAAAATCAATAATTTAACATTTATAACAGAATAGGGAATGTAGTCAGTAGTATTTTAATAGTGCTATATGCGGACAGATGGTAGCTACGCTCGTAGTGAGCATAGCATAGTGTAGACTTGTTGAATCACTGTATTGTATTCCTGAAAGTAATCCAACACTATGTGCCAACTATACCCAATTTTTTGAAAAGTGTTTAAAAAAATCTAAGACCTGTAAATGATAAAATTTTACAAAAATAGAAGAGAACCTCCTTAATCAGATGAAGAGGTTATTACAAAAAAAAGAAGAAGAAAGGAAGGAAGGAAGGAAAAGAGAGAAAGGGAGAAAGAGAAAGAGAAAAAGAAAGAAAAAAAGAAATCTAAATTTAAAAAGATGGACACCAAATGTTGTTGAGGATATGAAACATTTGGAAATCATATATTGCTAGTGGTAATGGAAAACAGCACCACCACTATGATAAACTGTTTTGAAGTTTCTTATAAAGTTAAACATAGACTTACTACACTTCTGTACTAGGTATTATCTCAACAGAAACTAAAACTAATTTCACAAAAGAACTTGTATGGAAATGCTGATAGCAGCTTTATTTATAATACGCCCAAACTAGAAACAGCTTAAATGCTCAACAAATAGGAGAATAAATAAAAAATTTATGGTATTTGTGGCATAGTGAAAATATTCTGCTGAGCAAATAAGCCCAGCATAAAAGAATACATGCTTTAAAATTCCATGTGTATGAAATTATAAAACTAAAACCATGACAGAAATTAGAAAAATGGTTGCCTATGCATCATGTGTAGTGATTGAAAGCAGGAGAAATAAAGTTTTGGGGAGACATAAAAATACCTTAAAACCTTAATTAGGGTACCAGATATGTGAGCATAAAATTTATTTAATTATATATATAAGATCTATACATTTTTCTCTGTACATTTTATTGTGATTTAAAATACTTTAGGGACGCCTGAGTGGCTCAGCGGGTTAAAGCCTCTGCCTTCAGCTCAGGTCATGATCCCAGGGTCCTGGAATCGAGCCCCACATCGGGCTCTCTGCTCATCGGGGAGCCTGCTTCCTCTCTCTCTATGCCTGCCTCTCTCTCTATTTGTGATCTCTGTCAAATAAATAAATAAAATCTTTTTAAATAAATAAATAAATAAAAATAAAATACTTTAAAAACTTAATTTATTTAAACATTTGTTACATTTAGGTTGTCTGGGTGGGCCAGTCGGGTAAGAACCTGATTTGGCTCAGGTCATGATCTCAGGGTCCTGGGATCAAACCCCACATCAGGTTCTGGGCTAAGTAGGGAGTCTGCTTTTGCCTCTCCTATACCTTCCCGTGTTTGTACTCAATCTCTCTCAAATAAATAAATAAAATCTTTAAAAAAATTTGCTACATTCTCAGTCATAATCAAATGTAAATTTCTTATTCTTCATTGGCTATGTTTTTAGCTATATTTTTTAAACCTTGGAGTTTACAGTAATAGGGCTTACTAACTTACATGAAGCTAAAGGATATATTTTAAAACTGGTCCTGAATTTTACACATGAAGAAAAACACAAAAATCTGTAGTTGTGATCCTACTCAAAGATTAAATATTGGATGTTTTTCTACTGATTTCAGAAATAAGATAAGGGTGCTCACCATCATCACTTTTATTCAGTTTTGTACTGGAGATCCTAACCGGTGCCATAGGGCAAGAAAAGCAAAAATAAAGAGTAGAAAAGAAGAATTAAAATTGTCCTTATTTACAGAAACATGATTGAATGCATAGAAAATAAAGAAGAATCTACAGGAAAACTGTTGGAATTATCAAGTAAATTTATCAAGTTGCTGAATGCAGAGTCAATATGCAAAAAAAAAACTGTATTTGCATGTACTACTAACAAACATTTAGAAACTTAAATTAAGGAAGTAATACCATTTACAAAGAGATCAAATACATAAGAATAAATCTGATGAAAGATGTTTAAGATCTTTAAATTGACAATTATAAAATACTGCTGCAAGGAATTTAAAACATACACAGATGAACTGAATATTCAAAAAAATCAGTCAGTACAATCTACCATATTAAAAGGCTAAAGAAGAAAAGCTATGTGATCATAACAGCTGATGGAAAACAAACATTTGACAAAATTCATTTCCCATTTGATTTAAAAAAAACATTTGAGCAAACTAGGACTAAAGGAGACTTTCCTCATCTCAATAAAGAGAGTCTATAAAAAACTGGACAACTCATAGCATACTTAATTGGTGAAAGACTGAGTGCCTTCCACCTAAATTCAGTAACATGACAAGAGTACTTGCTCTTACCACTCTTGTTCAAAAAACAAACAAACAAAAAAAACCCAACCAACACTAAAAGGCCTAACCAGCACAGTAAGGCAATAAGAAGAATAAAGGCACACAAATTGGAAAGGAAAAAAATAAAACTCTCCTTATTTGCTGATGACACAATTCTATACATAGAAAATCCCAAGGAATAAAAAAAAAATCATCCTCTTAAAATTAATAAGCAAGTTCAGCAAGGCCATTTATATAGAAGAACACACAAAAGTCTATTGTATTTCTATATACTAGAAATGAACATGTGGAAACTGAAGTTAAAAATATAGTATCAGGGGCACCTGAGTGGCTCAGCAGGTTAAAGCCTCTGCTTTCAGCTCAGGTCGTGATCCCAGGGTCCTGGGATCGAGCCCTGCATCGGGCTCTCTGCTCAGCAGGAAGCTTTCTCTCTCTCTGCCTGCCTCCCTGCCTACTTGTGGTCTCTCTCTCTCTCTCTGTGTCAAATAAATAAAATCTTTAAAAAAGATACAGTATCAATTACAATCACTCCAAAGGAAAATATAATAAATGGAAGTTCATAAAAATTAAGTATTTCCTTTCAAAATACAATATCAAGTGAGTGAAAATGCATGCCACTGGTACGGCAGAAATATTTGCAGTGTACATATCCATCAAAAGAATCCAATGCAGAATATAGAATATGTTCTGGGGGTGCCTGGGTGGCTCAGTAGGTTAAGCCTCTGGCTTGGGCTCAGGTCATGATCCCAGGGTCCTGGGATTAAGCCCCACATTGGGCTCTCTGCTCAGCGGGAAGCCTGCTTCCCTCCCTCTCTCTGCTTTCCTCTCTGCCTACTTGAGATCTCTGTCTGTCAAATAAATAAATAAAATCTTAAAAAAAAAAAAAGAATATGTTCTGGCCATCACTAAGTAAAAGTTCGAGGACTTTCCCAAAAATGAGCTAAAATTTAAACAAGCAAATCACAGCAGGGGATGACCAAATCACTAACAAATGGATGAAAAAATGTACGATATCGTCAGTCATTGGGGCAGTGCTAATTAAAACAATAATCAGATACTACTACACCCACCCTCCAAAAAGATAGAGGATACCAAGTGTTGGTGCTAATGGGAGTGACTAGAATGCTCATACATTACTGAGGAAGTTTAAATTTGTATAGCCACTGTGAAAAATTGTTTGAAAGTGCCTACTAAATCAGAGTAAATTAATACTGTATAACCTAGCAATTCAATCCCTGAGTACAGACCCAACAGAAATAAATGCTTATGTCCATCAAACACATATCCAAGAATATTCACAGCAACATTATTCACAATATCCCCAAAATGGAAAGCACGCCAATGGATATCAATAGAATAGATCAATAAGTAGATCAAAACAAGCCAATGTATATCAACAATAGAATAGATCAATAAATAAATAACAGCAGAACTATGTGTATCAATAGTAGAGTAGAACAATAAATAGATCAAAATAGAATAGATCATACAACGGAGTTCGACATAGTAATAAAATTGCTATTAATTGTGAAGTGCAATGAAATGGGTAACTTTTTGAGACAATGTTAAACAAGCAGAAACACAAAAGAAGAAATTCTATATGATTCTGAACATATGGAACTCAAGAAGAGGCAAAAATAGTTAATAATGATTGACATCTGCACATATTAAGGGTATTGACAGGGAAGGAGCATAAGGTACTCTCATAGAGTCCCGAAAACATTCTCTATCCTGATCCGAGTTGTGGTTAGACAGGTTTGTATATAGGGAAGCCTTCCTTTTAGCTGTAAAATCAAGATTTGTGTATTTTATGGTATGTGAGTTACCATTCTGTGGGGAAAAAACATCCTTGCACATAAATGTACATGAATCTATAGTAATTTAAACAATATAGCATTTGTGCAGGAATATGCAAATGGACCGGTATCCTATGATAAAGAACTAAGATTCACAAATATGGGAATTCATATTATAAAGTAGCATTTACTTACATATCAGTAGGTGAAACAAGAACTATTCAACCATGGGTTTTGGGGACAACAAAGTAGCCATCCAGGAAAAAATTAACTTGAGTGTTTGCTTTGCACACCAAATGAATTTTGGATAGATCAAGTGTTTGAGTTGAAAAATTAAAACTATCTATATAGTAGAGAAAGCCTTCCTAAATGTGATATAAAATATGGATGTCACAAAAGATTGATATATCTGGTTTATTAACATATTATCCATCACAAAACCTTCAGAAACAAAATCAAAAGATAAAAATTTGGGGAAAATGTATTTGCAATTCCTGTTCCAAAGGGTTAATTCCTCCAATATATAACAGGCTCCACAAATTAACTATAGTACAAATCCAACAACCCCAGAGAACAATGGGTAAAGGGCCCGAACAATTTTCCTAAAAAGAAATACGGGTAAAACAAATACAGTCAGCTATAAAACATATGAATATATTACTTAAACTTACTCATAATAAGAAAGGTTCAAGGAGATAGCATTTTTTAACCCACTTGATTAGCTAAAATAAAAAGTTTAGTTTTTAAGGATAGGAGAAACAGGAATTTTTATACTGTTATAGACATACAAATAGTTACAACCTCTGTCAAAAGTGATTTGACAATATATTTCAAAACTAAAAATGTGTATATCTTCTGGTCCAGTAACCCCATTTTTGATTATGTATCTTGGACATATCCATACATACATACCAAATAATGTTCAAGGTCATTTATTGTGGTTTTGTTTGAAATCCAAAGGACCAGAAAGAATCTAAATGGCCATTAAATAAGCTACCTCCATACAATGAAATACACACCATATAAAAGAGATCATGAAGAGTTTTCTGTATGGGTATGAAACAGACTTCAAGGTACAGTCATATTTTTCATAAACTGAGTTGTAGAAAGTTCATCAATACAAAATCAGATAAACAAGGCAATCGGTTGCAAGATAACACACAGTTTAGAGGAGGGGTAGCCGACAGGGATGGTCAAGTGACAATCAATCCAGTCAGTGACATGGGGTAACAATTAGCCACAGTTGGGGTGCCTTGGTGGCTCAGTCATTAAGCCTCTTACCTTCGCCTCAGGTCATGATCCCAGGGTCCTGGGATTGAGCCCCGCATCAGGCTCCCTGCTCAGCAGGAGGCCTGTTTCTCTCTCTTCCACTCCCCCTGCTTGTGTTCCCTCTCTAGATGTCTCTCTGTCAATCAAATAAATAAAATCTTAAAAACAAAACAAAAGGGACGCCTGGGTGGCTCAGTTGGTTAAGCAGCTGCCTTCGGCTCAGGTCATGATCCCAGCGTCCTGGGATCGAGTCCCATATCGGGCTCCTTGCTCGGCAGGGAGCCTGCTTCTCCCTCTGCCTCTGCCTACCACTCTGTCTGCCTGTGCTCGCTCTCTCTCTCTCTCTCTGACAAATTAAAAAACAAAACAAAACAAAAAACAATTACCCACAGCACAGACAAGGACCTTATTACCCTCACCAATACAGACACTATGGTTACCACCAAGAGCCTCCCATATAGAGGTCTAACTGTTACCACTGTTAGAAATGTCAGTTGCCTTGGGATGCCTGGCTAGCTCAGTGGGTTAAGTTTCTGTGTTTAGCTCAGGTCATGATCCCAGGGCCCTGGGATTGAGCCCTGTGGTGGGCTCCCTGCATTTCCCCTCTGCCTACAGCTCCCCTTACTTGTGCTGTCTCTCTCTGACAAATAAATAAAATCTTTTTTAAAAAAATGTCAGCAGCCTTTACTAAAACCATTTATTCTGTTAACTGTTAACAGGACAAAAGATTGTGTGTATTTTTTGTTGGTCATAGTTTTACATCTGATTTCAGAGAGTGGATTATTAACTTTTTGGAACTTGTGACTTAAAAAAGGAAATAGATCTTAGTAGAGATGTGACGTTTGCCAAGAATAAATACTACCCAGAAAGGTTGTGGATTATATTGCTTGACTTCTACCTCAGATTCTTTTTTGTTTCATGACTTAATAGTGCTTTGAACTTGGTGTATCTTTTCCTTGTTTGATCTCCAGGAGGTCAGTCTTTTTTTTCACACAGAAATAAAAATTTTAAAGTAGAAAATGCTTGCTTTTACTTTTAAGATAAGGGAGTATCCATATACTCAGATGTGTTCATTCCGAAGTTTGTACAGAAGTTAGTACAATCAACTCATGAATGCACAATTATGCTTACTTGTTAAAGTATTGTATGTAACATCAGCAGTTGAAAGTTAAACAGTTGTAGGATATTTCATTCACCTTCTGTTGTTAATGACCGTGGCATTATGTAATTACTTACTCTAGGTGTGAGTCAGCTCCACAATTGTTTTGTTCTCTTTTTAGAGGGATATCAAGAAAAAAGCTACAATATGAAGAAGGAAGGAATCCTCAGTTTTAGTGTCTTGATCTAGTGATGGCAGAGATTGGGGCACACAATCATTTTATACAAACTGTAAGGCTTTTTGCTAACTTAAACTTCCCTAGGAGGTCAAAATTTACATGCTATACTAAAGTTTAATTCTGTAAACTTTCCCCTTTTGTGGCTTCCTCTTCTCTAAATACAATGATGCTATAACTTCCTTTTAGAATGATCATTTTATTTCCGATCATTTTAATGGCCATTAAATGGTTTTATTAAAATAAAATATTTATAGGATTAAAAAACAAAACTGGTTAAACAAGGTATGAAAATATGATATAGGGGCGCTTGGGTGGCTCAGTCTGTTAAGCGCCTGCCTTCAGCACAGGTCATGATCCCAAGGTCCTGAGTTCAAGTCCCTGCTCAGCTCCCTGCTCAGCGGAGAGCATGCTTCTCTCCCTCTGCCTCTGCCTGCTGCTCTGCCTACTTCTTCTCTCTATCTCTCTGTCAAATAAGTAAATAATCTTAAAAAAAAAAAAAGAAAATATGATATAATCCACAATGGAAAGAAATCAAATAGACCCCTATATATCAACATGGCTAGATCTCTGAAATTTAATTTCAAAATACAAGTCACAGAATATGATGCATAGTCTAATGTCATATTTAAGAATTTTAAAACACATGCTGGAGGCAATACAAATATTATCCATGAATATATATATGAAAAACCCCATACACCCCAAGTACATGATGGAGAATGAAAGTGGAAGAAGAGATTTAAGAAGTTTGGAATTGGTCAGTAATCTTTTGTTTCCTTCATTTAGAAAACAGAACAAACAGTATCATACTCACACCTGGGAACATTTGGCTCTCCTTGGTCTTAGGCTTTCAATTTTCTCACATAATCACAAATACACAAAAATAGCAATATATTTTTAAAACATGCACACGAGTCTTTCACTGGCATTTGGGCTCAGTGCTATAAGATGCAACAAGGATAAAGAATGGCATTGAGGGGCACCTGGGTGGCTCAGTGGGTTAAAGCCTCTGCCTTCGGCTCAGGTCATGATCCCAGGGTCCTGGGATCGAGCCCTGCATCAGGCTCTCTGCTCAGCAGGGAGCCTGCTTCTCCCTCTGCCTCTGCCTGCCACTCTATCTGCCTGAGTCCCTCTTTCTAATAAATAAATATCTTAAAAAAATAAAATAAAATACCTTATATTTTATGATAATGATTATTTCTCATATAACAATCTTATCTCATGAACATATGTAAAATTCATGGGGGTTTTTTTCAGAGATTTTTTTTGTTTCTGAAATTTCTGAAATAAGAATTTTACTGATAATTCCAGTGGATGCTGTCGGAAGTTGCCTGAACTGAAATTAACCAAAGAAGTGATCTAGAAACCCCAAAGACCGAAGAAAAGTTTCATTTGGCTTTATGATCAATAGAAGACAAAGTATGTGAAACTTTTCTTTTTACGATTTTATTTATTTATGTAAGAGAGAGAGCAGCCTATGAGGGGGGTGGAGAGGAGCAGAGGGGGAGGGAGAGAGACAAGAAGACTCCACACTTAACAGAGACCCACATGGGGCTCAATCCCAGACCCTGAGATCCTGACCTGAGCAGAGCTGGTCCCTCAACTGGCTGAGCCACCAAGGCAGGCGGCCCTGTGAAACTCTTAACTTGACAACACTGTTAGCGATTTTGCTGAAATGAAGGCAAGAAAAATAAATTTAGTGGAAAATACACAATTATTCATACATTAGGTGTTTTTAAGTTTCTTTTCTAAATATCACAAGCTTATCAGCAAATGCCTACACATGAATAGTAATAATTCAAATTAAATCTCTTTGTTATTTACTAAGTTTTTAGTCTTAAAGAAGTATAGCTTTAGGCAGCTCTTTCTGCCCATGGGTCCTGTCTCCGTGCCTTAATAAAACTACTTTTTGCATCAAAAAAAAATTATAGCTTTATAATATTTTGTCATAAAAATACATCTATCAGTGTAGGAGGTTGAAATATGGCAGAATAGTTTATCAGCTTGATTTAGATCTTAAATATTTACACATAAAACATGTGGGCTTCTATTTGTAATCTATTCTAAACTATCAAAATGTAAGGAACTGTCTAAAAGTAAACATGACAAAATGTTAGTAATTTTCAGTTCTGAGTGGTGGAAACACAGCTATTTTACATTAAGCTATTTGTTGCATTTTTTGATCAGTTAAAATATGTTAAATGCTCAGTGGTTAGTTTTATGATGTAGTACAATGAATGATAACTTATTTTCTTCTTTATGATTTTCTCAATTTTAATATAATTAACCTGTGTTATTTTTTGAATCAACACACAAAAAAAAGCATTCTAAAATGTAAGCAAACAGTTTGGAATGAAGGCAGTTTTAAGAACCCGATCCTTGTATGGGCCTGTTTAAGCTTTTTAATATTTAAAGGAAAAACTGCTCCAACAGGCCTAGTCAGTCCCTCCCCGACATGTGTCAGTAGCAAGTAAGACAGGGGGTTGGAAAGCAGGAGTTAAAGGGAGAAAGTTAGGACGGATCTGGTCCAGTTAGTGGACTTACAGGAAAACAAACACAATCTAATAGGCTGGACAGTGAGAGTGATGAATTGGGGGACCGGCAATCCAGGATCTTAGGGCACGTGACCACAACCCTGCTGTAAAGGATATGGTTGCCCTGTGTTTTAATTCCAGCCAGTATTCCTCCACAACTGGACATTATTTTTTAAATTTTATGTGATATTTGCTTAGAGTTATAGCATATTTATACATATGTTTGTCGTTAGTTCACACTCCTCACGTTTCTGTGTGGGTTCCTTTTCCCTTTGGCGGAGGTAAATCCCTCAACATTTCCTTTTGTGAAGATCTGTGGGGGGTATAATCTCTCATACATTTGTATCTGTCTAAAGTTTCTTTTCTTACTTCTAACCCATTCTTGAAATATATTATGTGTATATATATCATATATATAGTTAATTCATTCAGAAGTATAGCTTATTTTCTCTCAGCGTAACGAAGATGCTTTGCTTATCTACTAGTGCCATCAGATCTGCTGCTGTTGAGAAGTCTGACAATAATCACTGTTGCTCCTTTACAGGTGATGTGTCATTTGTCTCTAAATGCTTTTAAAATCTCTTTTTCTGGGGCATGTGGGTTGCTCAGTTGGTTAAGTGTCTGCCTTCAGCTCAGGTCATGATCCCAGAGTCCTAGGATGGAGTCCTGTGGTGGGCTCCCTGCTCCGAGGGGAGTCTGCTTCTCCCTCTGCCCCTCCCCCAATTCATGCTCTCTCTCAAAAAAATAAAATCTTTAAAAAAAATGTTAAAAAAAAAAAGTAAAACCTTTTTTTTTTCCTTTGGTGTTTTTCAGTTATCTGATGCCATGTCTAGATAATGAGTTTTTTTTTTTCTTTATCCTGCTTGAGATTCATTGGAATTCCTGAATTTAAAGTATGTTTTCAACACTTCTAGAAAATTCTCAGTTATTATTAATTTGAATATTGTCTCCTTATTTTCTTTATTTCTTCTTAAACAGCTTTACTGATATATATTTTATATACCACAATGTTCTCCTGTTTAAAGTGCACCATTCTTAGAAGGACAAATATTGTTCAAATGTCCATACAACCCCAAACAATCTACAGACTGAATGCAATCCCTATCCAAATACCAACAACATTTTTCACAGAACTAGAACAAATAATTCTGAAATTGGTATGGAGTCACAAAAGATCCAAATTGCTAAAATAGTCTTGAAAAACAACTCTGGAGGTATCATAATTCCAGATTTCCGGTTATACTACAAAGCTGTAGTAATCAAAACAGCATGGTACTAGAACAAAAATAGACACAAAGACAATGGAACAGAAAAGAAAGCCCAGAAACAAATTCACAATTATACGGTCAATTAATCTTTGACAAAGGAGGCAAGAATATGCAATGGGAAAAAGATGGTCTCTAGAACAAATGGTGTAAAAGAATGAAACTGGACCACTTTCTTACACCATACACAAAAATAAACTCAAAATGGATTAAAGACCTAGTATGAGACCTGAAGCCATAAAAATCCTAGAAGAGAGAACAGGCAGTAATTTCTCTGACATGGGCTGTAGCAACATTTTTCTAGATAGGTCTCCTTGGGCAAGGGGAAAAAAAACCCAAAAAACTTCTGCACAGCAAAGGAAATAACAAACAAACAAACACCCCCTAAAAGTCAACCTACTGAAAGGAAGAAGATATTTACAAATGACATAACTGATAAAAAGTTACTATCCAAAATATATAAAGAACTTATGCAACTCAACACCAAAAAGACCCCCCAAATAATCCAATTAAATAATGGCCAGAAGACATAAACCAACATTTCTCCAAAGTAGACATCCAGGTGGCCAAAAGACATGTGAAAAGACGTTCAACATCACCCATCATCAGAGAAATGAACATCAAAACCACAATGAGATATCACCTCACACCTGTTGGAATAGCTAAAATGAAAAACACGAGACATAACAAGTGTTAGCTAGGGTGTAGAGAAAAAGAGCCCCCTCCTGCACTATTAGGGGGAATGCAAATGGGTATAGCCACTGTGAAAAATAGTATGGAAGTTCCATCAAGAACTAAAAATAGAACTACCCCATGATCCAGTAATTGCACTACTGGGTATTTATCCAAAAAATACAAAAGCAGTAATTAAAAAGATATACGCACCCTTACAACTATTGCAGCATTATTTACAACAGCCAGTGATGGAAGCAGCCCACATATCCATCGATAGACAAATGAATAAAGAAGATGTGGTAAGGGTGTGTAATGTAGACACACACAGAGTGGACCATTATGCAGCCACAGAAAGAATGAAATCTTGCCATTTGCAAGAACATGGATAAAGCTAGAGAGTATCATGCTAAGTGAAATAAGTCAGTGAAAGACAAATACCACATGATTTCACTCATATGTAGAATTTAAGAAACAGAACAAAGGAAGAAAAGAGAGAGATAAACCAAGAAACAGACTCTTAGCTATAGAGAACAAACTGATGGTCACCAGAGGGGAGGTGTGTGGTGGGGGATGGATGAACTACGGGAAGGGGATTAAGAGTACACTTACCATGATGAGCATGGAGTAATGTATAGAATTGTTGAATTACTATATTGTACATCTGAAACTAATACAGAACTGTATGTTAATAATACTAAAACTAAAATAAAAACTTAACAATGAAACAAAAAAAGTGTGTTGTTCTATGATTTGGAGAATATCTAGGGTTGTATGCCATGATCATAATTTAATTTGAGAACACTTTACCTCCAAAAGAATCTTTGTACCTGTCAGTAATCACTATGCATCCCCACCGCACCCATTCCTGCCTTGTCCAAGGAAACCACTAATCTACTTTCTTTTCCCATAGATCTGCCATTTTGAACATTTCATAGATTGGCCAATTCTGGAAATTACATATAAATAGAATCCTATAATATGTGGTAATTTGTTAGTGGTTAATTTCATTTAGTATAATGTTTTC
This sequence comes from Taxidea taxus jeffersonii, assembly GCA_003697995.1. Lineage (NCBI taxonomy): Eukaryota > Metazoa > Chordata > Mammalia > Carnivora > Mustelidae > Taxidea > Taxidea taxus. The sequence continues at coordinate 22,130 of RCUC01121597.1, read as the reverse complement.
AAGATTCATTTATGTTGTATTATATACCTGTACTTCATTCCCTTTTATTGCCAAATCATATCCTATTGTATGGATATGCCGGATTTTGTTTATTCATTTGTCATTTGGGTTATTTCTATTCTACCTTTTAGCTATTGTGAATATGCTGTCATGGGCCCCTATATATAAATCTTTGTGTGGATGTATGTTTTCATTTCTCTTGGGTAAATACTTAGCAATGGAATTTCCAGGTCCTATGTTAATTCTATGTTTAGGATTTTTTGAGGAGCTATCAGACTGTTTTCCAAAGTGGCTTCACCATTTTCCATCCCCAATATCCCAGTGTGTGATGGCTCCAATTTTCCAGCCCCATTATCCTCTTCAGAAATATGACTAGATGTATACTAGACATTCTCACCATATCCAACATAACTCATCACCTCTCATTTTTCCACTCTCTTTATATTCCATATAAATCCATATCCTTTATTATCCAGCTCACTAATTCTATCTCCAGTGGTGGAACCCATCTTTCAAATGGGTTTTTTGTTTGTTTTTCTTTTTTTACTTTCAACTATTAAAATTTTAATTTTAAGATTTTCTATGTGGACTCCTCTCAGTTCCACCAAGTTATTCCATGTGCATACTTGAAGCTTATCATATATTTATTTAAATATATTGTATCAGGCTGCCATAACAAAATACCATAGATTTAAACAATAGACATTTATTTTCTTATAGCCTGGAGGCTGGAAGTCTAAAACTAGGATGCCAGCATTGTAGGGTTCCTGGTGAGAGCACCTTCTTACCAAGGGCTCAGATGGTGGAGACAGAGCCAGCTTTCTGGGGTCTTTTCCTCTAAAGACACTAATCCCAACAGGGTCCCGCCCTTATGATGTCATTTCACTTAATTATTTCCTTACCCCTAATATTGTCACATTGGGGCTTAGGGTTTTAACATAAAATCCTAGGGAGACACAACTCAGTCCATAACACATACTGAACTTAGTTACTTCAAAGTGTTATAGTCTAGTGTCTGAATACATAAAGGCTCTATTTCTGCCTCGTGTTTTCTGCTGGTTCTTACAGATGATGCTTTGCTTCTTAGTATGTTTTATCACTTTATTTACGATGAGTTTCTCATTTTATTTTTTTTGGATTTGAATTTTTTTAAATGAATATATATATATATATTTTTTTTATCAGAGTTTCTCATTTTTGTTGGAACTTCATCTGTAAGAGTGTTTGGAGGCATGGCTTGAGTTTGAATTTTTCCAGGGCAGATTTACAGGTTATACCTCTCAGTCAGCTAGGGGCCTAACAAGAGGGGATCACTTTAAATAACACCATCAGCTTGCTTCCCCCCACCAACCTCCGGGCCCTCCACCCCCACCCCACGGCCCTACCCTGGCTCCAGAAAATTATATGAACCCATCTGATGCTCAATTTGTGGTTACAAATTTTCAGGTGATTCTTTTCCCTGACATCCAGCACTCAGGACAAGTCATGCAGGCAAGATTTTCCTGCTGTCTCCTTTTTTTCAGTAGCAGTATTTTTCTCATTCTCCTTACAATGAGGGTAGGGTCCCAGCTTTATGTAAGGGTCTCACATTTGATTTACTACTTTTTGTAGTCCCTAGCTTTGCCTTCTGTTTCCCACATACCACCTATTAAGAGGTCTAGTTCTTTCCAGTTCAGAGAAACATTTAAAATAATATTTTTTTTATTTTATTTATTAGGGAGAGAGAGAGAGAACACAGGCAGACAGAGAGGCAGGCAGAGGCAGAGGGAGAAGCAGGCTCCCTGCCGAGCAAGGAGCCCGATGTGGGACTCGATCCCAGGACGCTGGGATCATGACCTGAGCCGAAGGCAGCCGCTTAACCAACTGAGCCACCCAGGCGTCCCTAAAATAATATTTTAAACACACACACACACACACACTGACCTTTTCCTCATTTAATTAGGCAAATGTGGCAAATGTTCATACCAATGGCTCCGGTGAATTATGCCTCCTTGTGTCAGTGCTCCTTCGCAGTGTTATTCTGCTTGTCCAGTTCCTGCCACCAAGAAGTGAGGTCTGGATCTGGACTGTCCTGTGACTTGCTCTGACTAATAGAATCTGGTGTAAGTGATGTTGTATGGCTTAAGAGGCCTTTTTGCTTTTACTTTCCTGGAATACTTCCAGTATCACTTGAAGTCCTAGATGAAAAGAGCACATGAGGAAAGAAGCCAAGCCATCTCAGTCATCTCAGTGGGGACCTCAGACATGTGAGTGAGGACATCTGAGAATGGCCATTCTCCACCCAGCTCACTCACTGAACATAGTCATATGAGTGCACTTGGGTGACACAGGCAGAACCTCCCAGCCTATCTGTAGAATTTTAGGAAATAATAAATTATTTTTGTTTCAAGCCCCTAAGTTTTGGAGTGGTTTGCTTTATATACAATAGAAAACTGATGCAAAGGGCCATTTAGGATATCTAATCTATTAATGATGTATTTTACAGTGGCTAACTGAACGTAATTTAAAAAAGGGGGGATATCTAATCCACTATATTGCTGGAAAAGTATGTCACCAGTGTGGAGTGTAGGAACCTCAGAGGGGTGAAGAGGACAACTATGTTGGCAGGGGGAGGCAAGCAGGAAGTCATGAAGAGAAATTGGTTACAATAAGGGGATTGATCAAGTCATATATTAAAAATAACGGGAGCTAGTTTTCTCACGGGTGGAGAAGGGAATGTGAAAAAGGAAAAACTAGAATGAATCTAAGGGTGTCTGACTGGAGTTGGAGGTACCAATATAAACTCATGATTGTAAGTAAGTTAGAGAAATATAGATGTAAGTATATGTGTGAATACATACATATATTACCTAATTCTGTCCATTAAAATATACTGAGAAAAGTAACACCCCAACAGCACTGAACCAGAAAGTTGCCATGTGCTCAAAACATGATGGGATATGTCAAAAGGACATGGAAGCCAGTTGGAGGGGCTCTGACTGGCCAAATACGGCATGATAATGATCATCAAAAAGAAATAATAGTAATGGATTGTACCCAAATGAATAAAATAGGAGTCTAAGCATCTCTACAGATTTAAAAAAGTAATAATGAACAAAGTGAAAGTTTGGTGAGACACAGTATAGTTACATAGTATCAAAGTCTCTCCCCATAAATTACTTATTAACAAACAGAGGTGACTTAACACTGATCAAACTTAACAATACCCATAACATGACAAATTGCGATCAGGGAGGACATAAGAGGATGCAATGAGAAGAACACAGCATGACTACTATCATATGTCTGTCCCAAATGGGAAGCTTGTATCTAATCACGAGTAAACAGACAAACCTGTATTAGTTGGCCACTGCTCTGTACAAAATTACCCCTAAACTTTGTGGTTAAAATAATATTTATTATCTTTCAGTTTGTATGGGTCAGGAATTTAGGAGAAACTTGGCTAGGGAGCTCTGGCTTGTGATCTCCTCTGAGGTTGCTGGAGAACTCACTTCCAAGGTGGCTTATTCATATGGCTGGCAAGTTCATGTGGCCACTCAGGGAATGCTTTAGCTCATCTCCATGTAGGTTTCTCTGCAGGGCTGTTTGAACATTCCCATGATGCAATGGCTGGCTTCCCCAGGAGCAAGCAATCCAAGACCGCAAGGCAGAAGCCACAGTGTCTCTTATGACCTAGCCTCTAGATACACAACACTTTTGTAGCATTTCACTGGTCACACAGGTCATCCCTGAGTCAAGGTGGAGGGGACTTACACGAATACCAGAGGGCAAGAAGCATTGCGAGCCATTTGGGAGTCTGGCAACCACAAACCCAAAGGAAGGGACAAAATAACCTGCAGTCTTCAAAACGATTAAAATCATGACAGTTAGAAAATGCTGAGGAACGGACTCATATTAAAGTAGAACAAAGAGATAGGACAACCGCATGCAACACGTGATTTGGGGTGGGATCCTTAGCTCCGTATTAGATAATTGGGAAAACCTGAATTCAGTCTGAAGCTTAGAAGTGTCAATTTCCCGGGATGCCTGGGTGGCTCAGTTGGTTAAGTGGCTGCCTTCGGCTCAGGTCATGATCCCAGCGTCCTGGGATGGAGTCCCACATCGGGCTCCTTGCTCGGCAGGGAGCCTCCTTCTCCCTCTGCCTCTGCCTGCCTCTCGGTCTGCCTGTGCTCGCTCTCTCTCTCTCTAATTAATAAATAAATAAAATCTTTAAAAAAAATAAAAAAAAAGAAGTGTCAATTTCCCAATTTAGGTGGTCACATGTTCTTGTTTGGAGGAAAGACACTAAAGAATTTGGGGGTGAAGGGGTGTCATGTCAGCAACTTCCTCTCATCTTTACTGAATATTTGAGATTATTGAAAGAAAAACATACATTCTGTTCAACCCAGAAAATAATTCCAACTACCTAAAATATTATATTGCAGTTTTTTAACTCATATAATTTTTAAAACAGAGCTTCTTCATAAAAGTCACAGTGCTTTGAACTTGAGAAACAGAGAATAGACCAAATAAAAAAAGAAAATCTAATCTGTAATATTTTGGCATGTAGCTTTTTGGTCTTTTTTTGCGCATACATTGTATACATTCACATATACATAAAAAATTATAAACACAATATCATGCTGTTCGTATTTTTATCATAAACCTCTCCTCAGACCAATAGTATTCTGCCACAACATAAAAAGAGATCACTTACCCACTCTTATACATCAAGTCAGCGATGAGGCTGAGATTCAAGACAAATTTTGCCTGCCTCCATAGCCTGTACTTTTTCTCCTTATCCCCTCCCCCCTCCCCGTGCCTGCCTCCTTGCCTTCCCCCTCCCAACCCAGCACAGCCTCCCCGCCCCACACCCACCCCCAGACAAAAAAAAAAAAAAAAAACACCAAAAAACCAAAAACAGCACAGATATTTTTCTCACCCATCAAAATGTATCAATAATCACATTGATGCTTGCCAGCTGTGTAGCACTGGGATTCCCAGCATCCATTCACACCTGTATTCCCAGACTCGTCCAAAGAGGTATATTATTTTTTAATGCATCGACTTCATCCTCAGGGCATTTACATAGCTAATTGCTGTCACAGTCCCTGTTTTGTGATAGTCTTTTCAAGAGGTTATTTGAACTAGTGCTGCATGGTTTGCCACTGGCCCCTTTTGAATTGATGCTGGGATATGTCTGGGAATGAGTCAATCATTTGAATATCCACTGTGCACACAATTCTGCATTTTTCTAAAAACTTGGGAGTGTTAAGATGTGAGTGCTAACTCCTTGCCAGGAAGTATTCTGAAATTCAACTGGGGGGAGAAGAGAAATGTCCATACGACAATACACAGTAGCATCAGGTAGCCTGTGCTCAGTGATGGGAGTCAGACAAGCATGCATGATGGGCCTTTATTGTCAGAAAGACGTCATCAGGAAGGAGGAACTTGACCTCAGCCCTCGTTGGTGGAGGAATGTATGTGGAGCAAGTATTTCTGGACTAGAGAAATATAATAATAAAAATACAGTGGCAGGAATGTTTTAGACATGTGTGAAGAGATGAGTATGGCTAGAAGGTGACAGGAAAAAATGGGTAAGAAGTTAGGCCAGGGGGGCACCTGACTGGCTCAGTTGGTAGAACATGGGACTTTGATCCTCAGGGTCTTGAGTTCAAGTCTCACATTGGGCATAGAGCTTATTTAATAGAAAATAAATAAAATAAAATAAAGATTGGCTCAAAAGAAATAGGCCAGGGACTGATTGTCAAAAGCCATGAATGCCACATCCAGAACAAATTTTATTAAATGGGAAGCAACTTTGTTGGATGAGAGCCAGGCCCTAGATGGGAAATGAGAATGTAGAGCCTTTTTTTGCAGAAAACTCCCTAGAGTCAATTGGTAGGCAAAGGAAGGGGAAGATGGGATGATCCTAAAGGGCCAATTAAAAATTATTGATAACACTAGGGAAGCCATGCCTACTTGAAGGCTGGAAAGGCAGTGCTGGTTGAGGGAAAGATGGAAGACAATAAAGGGAGAAAGAATAATTAGCAAAGTGAGTTCTCCAGTGAGGTGAAGGGGACCTGAACCCAGAGCGCACATGTTGATGGAGAAGTTGGGGGAGGGCTTATCTTTGAGAAGGAGGGAAATCACGTACTCTGAGAAAGGAGGGTTGGAGACTGCCTAAGTATGGAGATGGAGTGGTTTGGAGCAAGAAAAATGTTAAAGATGTGTTGTTCTGGGCTAGGCCTTGGCTGGGTGGGTTCAGGGCTGTAGGCAAGAAGTGGTCTGTTTTGGAGAGTGATGGTGATTATTTTATTTTATTTAGATTTTATTTATTTATTTGATAGACAGAGATCACAAGTAGGCAGAGAGAGAGAGGAGGAAGCAGGCTGTCCGCAGAGCAGAGAGCCCAATGCGGGGCTCGATCCCACGACCCTGGGATCATGACCCGAGCCAAAGGCAGCGGCTTTAACCCGCTGAGCCACCCAGGCGCCCCAGATGGTGATTATTTTGAATGAGATTGGTAGGGATGCCTGGGTGGCTCAGTCTGTTAAGCGTCTGCCTTCAGCTCAGGTCATGATCCTGAGATCATGACATTGAGTCCCACACTGTGTTCCTTGCTCAGCTGGGAGCCTGCTTCTCCCTTTGCCTACCACTCCCCGAGCTTGTGCTCTTTTTCTCTCTCTGACAAGTAAATAAAATATTTAAAAATAAATAAATAAAATGAGAGAGGTAGCTCAGAGGATGGACAGGGGAGAGGCAGAAAGCCTGATCATAGAGTCTAGACCTGCAGAGGCATATTCATGCCCAGAGACCCATGATTAGGGAACATTTCTCACTCATGAGTTGGGGCTCTCTTTGGGGTGGATAAATTCCTCCAGCCATGGTTTTGTCTTCTTCTATGGCCTTGGAATTCTCTGGGGCTAGGATTCCCCAGTTTCTCTGGCAGCACGGTTCAGTAGAATTTTCTATAATCATACATATGTTCTGTATTTGCACTTCCTATTATGGTAGCCACCAGCCACCTGGTGGCTTTGAGCACATGAAATGTGGCTAGTGTGGTAGGGACTGAATTTAAAATTTTTATTTCATTTTAGTTAATTTAAAAAGCCACAAATGACCTCACCAGAGAGAGCAGCTACTGAATTGTCCTTTTCTTCTTAGTGAAGGAGATAAGACAGGAGTGGAGGATAGGGGTCAGATAGGAGATTTTGCTATTGAGAAGCACTAGTTTTTTCAGGATCTACTCTGGTTGACCTTCCCCAAGAGTAGGTTTGCAGTTTCAGAAACTTCACATTCCCTTCTTTTTGCTCCTGATAAACTCATAAGGATCAGTTATTTTGGAAAATTTCTCTTTCATGACCAGATTCTGGGCAGGATAGGTTTTTAAGGATAGGTCTGCCCTTGAATCCATACACCTGGGAAGTGGAATGAGCTATCCCAAGGCTTCTGGATGAGGAAATGTGGAAACTTAGGAGATCATTTCACTCAGGCCAAAGTAGCTTCTGCGGTCCTAGGAGGATGTCTACAAGTCCTAAGAAGGAGTTCCAGCTTAGCAACAGAGACCTAGATTCAAAATCTGGTCCTTAAACATGTTATCTAACCATTTTAATTCCGCATCTATAAAATGGAAAGAATGCCTCCTACCTGAAAGAGCTGTTGCAGGGGTTACATGTAATTAATAACATTCATATTTATTCTTTTTTATTTTTTTCATATTTATTCTTTTTTAAAAAGGATGTATTTATTTGAGAGTGATTGAGCATATGGGATGAGGGGAGGGGCAGAGGGAGAGAGTCTTTTAAGCAGACACTGCACTGAGTGTCAGACCTTGATGTGGGGCTTGATCTCATGGCCCCGAAATCATGACTTGAGCAGAAATCAAGAATTGGGGCTTACTTGACTGAGCCGTCCAGGCGCCCCTGTATTTATTCTACACTGATTGCCAGCTAATGCGCTAGGTACTAGGAATAAAATGATAAAGGAAAAGCAGATAAGATTCTTGTTCCACTGGGTTATTTCACTGCCTTATGTTGTAGTGTGTGAAGATAGTCATTAATCAAATAATTGTGGAAGTATACACTACCTCTTTATAATATAATTATGTTATATAAAATTACAGACTGTGATAAGCCCAGGAAGGAATAATACAGGTGATGTGATTTCTAAAATATATTTGCAGACTTTTTGACACTCTCCCTCTAAAAGGTAGTATCTAATTCTTCATTCGTTGGATGTGGTCCAATCTTAGTGACTCACTTCTAATGAATAGAATATGGTAGAAGGGATGCTGGTTGGTTTTTGAAGCTAGTTCATAAAAAAGAAACAGCTTCTTTGTCTCTCTTTCCTTCCCGCTACCTCTCCTCCAGTTCTTCCCACTTAATGTTTAGCTTTGAATTCAAGTCACCGTGCTGTGAGGAGAACCAAGCAATATGGAGAGATGCATGAATAGAGAAACTGAGTCTTCTTACTAACAGTCAACACCAACTTGCCAGACATATGAGTGAACAATCTTGAAAGGGAAACTCCAGTCCCAATCAAACCTTCAGATAACCCCGTTCTCAGCTGACATGACTACAGTCTCATGAAAGACCATAAGCCAGACCCACCTAGCCCAGCCATTCCCAAATGCCTGACCCACAGAAATGATGAGAGACAATAAATGATTCTTACTGGCTTAAGACATTAAGTTTTGGAGATATTTGTTACCCAGCATTAAATAACTAATACAATTTTAAAAATGTGATTAAGTCTGGGGTATCAAGCAAAACAGGAGAAACAATTAACAGAGCATAGGGGAAGGGGAAGATATTCCAAGGAGCTGTCCTAACACAAACAAGGACCCTTTGGGCAAATGATCAGTTTGAGGACTAAAAGTTACCCAGGGTGCTAGGAGCACACAGTGGATGGGAGAGAGACAAGATAGCTGAAAAGGCAGGGAGGGGCTAGATCATACAGAGCCATAGGAATGACTTTTTCTAAATGTGGTAGGGTACTCTTGAAGAGTTTTTAGCAGATAGAGATGCATCAGGCCTGATAACTTGGTTTCTGGTGCTTTTGCTAGAGATGGAAAACACCTGATAAGGATCATACTCATAGTGGAAGACCATGGTTTTGGACAGATTGTTTGACATGCTTCTGAGATGCCCAGATGGTGTTGTCCAATAGGACATTAGATATATACATCTAGAGTTTCAAGGAGAGATATGGATTGCATGTGCATATTTGAAAGACAAGAGCAAACACATAGTGACTGAAACCACTGGAGTAAATTAGTTAGAATCAGCTGGAGATAGGATATAAAGTAAGAATAGAAGAAAGCATAGCATCTAGAATCACACAATTTAACAGCTAGCTGGAGGAGAATGGGTCAGTGAAGGTCAATGAGATATAGCAGAGGAGTAGGGGAAACTAGGAAATTGGGCCAGAGAGAGAGACTGTTTTAGAGAGGTGATAATCAACCATGTCAGATAATCCAAAATGGGGTCAATGAAAGGCCCACTGAACTAACTAAATGGAGTCATGAGGGCTAGAAAAACATCTGTTTTGAGGGAAGAAGTGAGGAAGACAAAAGCCTGAATGGAGAGGGTCAAGGAATAGTGGGAGATAAAGAAATGGAGGAAATGAGGTCAAACAACTCTTTTTTGAAGTTCAGTTGAGAAAGGGAAGAGAAGGCAAAAGCTTCAGATGAGGTTGGGGTTTGTTGTTTTTAAGATGGGACGGAGACCTCTCTCTGTTTGCATGCTGATGGAAAGGATCCTATAGAGAGTGAAGGTCATGATCTGGATGAGAGGAAATGGTGTACACTGAAAGGATTATGAGAAAGGGGGGAGGGGTGATAGGATTCAGAACCAGCTCAAGCCCTGGGCATGTGGGAGGCATCAGAATAATAATGGGTCTCTTCAATATCTATTTTTAACTTAAAAAATTGTGAAATACAATAGATGTATAGAAAAGAGTGTCTAAAACAAATATAGTATCTCTCCCCACCCCCTGCTCACCCAGCCCCATTCACAGTTTCTGTGTCTGGTTGGGTTACCCAAGTTCAATTGTGGTCCTGAAGCAGACCATCCCATCATCAGAAGGCCAATAGTAGCCTAGCACTATGTCCTGATGTCCTTGCTTTATCTCATCACATTGTATTTTACCCTTTATCATCACAGGAAGAGAGGTGAGTGCCGCACTAGATATTTAGAGAGCTAGAGAGACCACATTCACGTAACTTTTATTACAGTGTATTGTTATAATTGTTCTCTTTTATTACTATTGTGAATCCCTTATTGTGCCTAATTTATAAATCAAACTTGATCATAGGTAAGTACGCATAGAAACAAATATAATGTATATAGGGTTTAGCACTATCCACAACTTCAGGCATCCACTGGAGTCTTAGAATGCATCCCCTCAAATAAAGGGGGACATCTATGCAAAGTTTAATGGGTCATTATAGTAAATATCCATGTAAGCAGACAAAAATATAACACTGTCTGCATTTCAAACACCCTCCCCCCACCCCCTGCCTACACACACACATTTCTCTTCCTTGTCCCAATGCCCAATTCTTACTGGTAAGCACTATCCCAGATTTATTGGTAATTGATATTTTTCTATTTTTTTCTTTCCCGTTTTACCACCTCAGTATATACCTAAGTATACCTCAAAAAATGCTATTAAATTTTGCTTGTTTTTGAACTTCATATAAATATAATTGCACTATGTGGATTCTTTTATTTCGTGCTTCTTTCACCCAATGTTATATTTTTAGCATTCATCTACGTTGTTGCATGGATCTCATTTGTTGTCAACCCTGTATACTATTCCATTGTATGATTATATCACAATCCATGTACTTTTTCTGCTATTAGCGGACGTGTGGGTCATTTCTTGTTTGGTTGTGTGCTTTGTTTTTTTTTTTTTTTAATTTTTGTGATCCTCTATCTAAAAAAAATATTTCTATGCATTTTTATTGTTTTTAAGTATTTTCTATGCCTAACATGGGGCTGGAACTCATAATCCCAAGATCAAGAGTCAGATGCTCTACCAACTGAACCATCCAGGTGTCCCTCCTGTTTGGAGTTATTAAAAAAATGCCCCCCAAAACATTCTTGCATGTGTGTCCCTGTTGTACCTGAACTTCTCTTGGCTATATTCCTAGGAAGAACTTCTGGATCATAGAGCATCCATATCTTCGACTTCATTCGCTAATACCAAACTTTCCCAGAGGTTATACCCATTTACACTCCTCTAAGTTACTCCACTTCATTAGAAATGAGACAAACTGTATCATTGGTGTTAATACACATCTTTACTTACTTTGTAAAGCAGTATCTTCCTGAGCCAGGTGTTTCCTTCGAGTAAGTTCTAACCTGCCAGCTCTCCTTCCTAGCTTCAGGCTGACCGAGTTCTATCTCATCATGAAGTGTTACCATTAACTGGATCATTGTTTCTCTTATGTGTTACAACTTAGGTTCTCCTTGGTTAAGACTTGGAAGTAATAAACTCTCTTACATCAGAGGTGATACATATAATTGTTACATCTCAGGGTACATCACCCCTGCACATGGTTGATCTTTTGCTGTCAGTATAGTACTGAGGCTATTTGGGCGGCTAAGTGGAAGGTTAAGAGCATGAAATAATGGAGCTGGACTGCCTGGGTTTGAATTCTCACTCTGTACTTTCTATCTGTCCTCGGTTTGCTCATCTTGAAGGTAGAAACCTCATCTCATAGGGTGACGGTGGGTGATTAAAGAGGTAATTAGTGGAAAGTACTTAAGCAAGTGCCTGGTATCCAATTTCTTTGTTAAAGATCTATTATAGTTTTGAGGGCAGTAGAGGTTAGTGATTATGAACATGGGCTGAAGTCAGAAGGAATTCAGGTCAACCCTATATACTCTGCTCTCTCTGGACTGTGGATCATCGGGTGAGTCGTTAATATTCCTGTACCTTAGTTCCTCACCTGTATAAACTGAGCTATGAATCATTATCTTGTACAGGTGCCACGAGGATTGAAATGGAAAATGCAAAGTGCCAAGGACTGAGTTTGGGTATAGTACATGCTAGTTGCTGTCATTTTAGCAGGTGGCAGCTACTGTTCCTGCCCTCAGATGCAGGAGGTGAACAGCTGCTGGGCTCTGACATCCATAGGTCCCATGTACCATCCGGTGGGTAGCTGAGGAGTGTGAAAATGTGCGGAGAGACCACAAAAGTTATTCCCATTTACGTGTACGTCTTGGGAGGTGTACACTTAGCTAAATGAAACCCAGTCCACTTGGACTCAGATGTAGGGGCATCCCAGCACACCGGTAACTACAGAATACAACAGGGTGTCTGGAGCAAGGACTTTTGAGGGTCCTAAGGAGGAAATATCTAGTTGAGTAGTCTTTCTAGAAGAGGTTTTTAAGATAAGTCTCAAGAAACATCGTATCAAGTGGGAAAAGCTGCAGAAAATACTGGTCATGAAAAGCTCTGAATTGCAGGCCAAGGTATTTTTCCTCAATTCAGTAAGAAATAAGATATTTTGTATTGCCAGGTGGCTGTGAGATGGGAGCTGGAGTCTGAAAAATGTTCAGGTACACTGGGCCAACAAACCGTGGTTTAGTAACCCTACTGTCTGGCTTGCACTGCCATCAGACTCTCATACTTTTAGAAGATGATATTTGGAGAGGGATATGCCTAGCACAGTTTTAATGCCAAATTAATTATGTTTTTCTAATACATTTCCAAAAACCAATGCAATGGTGGCTGGGATCATTACTGTAAACCTCACTGTATCACCTTGTTATTGCATGCAAACTAGAGATAAAATGCATTAGTACCCTTTATTAAAAAAATGCATTAGTACCTACCTCTGGTAATGGATATATACACATGTGAGAAAATTGTATAGAAATACAGGCACACACAAATGAGTACAATGAAGGTCGGGGAAATGTCAATAAGACGGGTGGACTGAATGGATGTCAATATCCCTACTGTGCTATATTATAGTTTTGGAGGACATTACCATTGGGGAGAACTGGGCAAGGTGAACAAAAGATTTCTTCGTACTGTTATTTTTTACAACATGTGAATCTTCAATGATCACAACAAAAATTTCAATTAGAAAACATTAGTACAAGTTACGTTTTGTACAAAATGTGTCATAGCAAGTCACATTCTGCTTCCTTCAGTTATCCATATTTAGGAGACTTAGGGACAAATAAAATAGGCGCCATTATTTATCTTGGGGCCCCAAGTGGAAAGGAGAGCAAAGTGCCTAGAAGGAAAGAGGTCAACAGCACAGGAATTGCTTTGCTACTTCGATCTTAGTGAAACTAGCAGAAGACAGTCACCGAAAACGTTAGACAAGTTCTGCCATAGAGGGCTGACTTTACCCAGCTATTTTCTGATTTACCCACTGGGTCTTCTGGGTCACCTCCGCTTCCAAAGGTGCCGATAAAATTATTTTTTTAGAATGGAAGAGAAGTTTAGCCACACACACAAAAGGAGCGGCCTGAAGTTGCCTGATGTAGCATTTTAAAATTCGGGGAGTTTTTACCTAACCCATTTCTGTCGAAAAGTACAACCCACAGGGATGAGTGAACTCAATTCCTTGAGCAAGCTGAAGACCGTGCTAGCAGGGCAGATTGGTTTCCCTTCCCAACAAAAGGGCCGCCTTCCACTAGAATGAGCGCCGCGAACTTTTATAAAGTGCAGGAGAGGAAGAAATGGAGGCTGGGAATCCGGCCCGGCAAGGCTTCCACCGCAACGGAGACCCACCACCTGAATTTCCAGAAAAGAAACTTCTCTTCCCCGAACTTGCAGACTTCCGCGAGTCCTGGAGCGCTCTAAGGGGTCCGCCGAGCTTCCGCGTCCCGAAAGAGGGAAACTGAGGCACGGAGGGCTCGGCGCCCGCCCCAAGGAAGAAACCCAGGCTTCCAGAGTTCTCCGCGCGGACGCAGGCACCTCGAAGCCGCCCGCCGCCCCGCCCTGCTCGGGACAAAGCCCGGGCCCGCGCCGGGAGACGGGGCGGGGGGGTGGGGGGGGCAGGGCGGCTCCCGCGCGCGCCCCGCTCCCCCGTGGGCGCGAGACTCCGCCCCGCCGTCCCTGCGGGGGGAGCCCGTGCCCCAACGGCAAGTCGGCCCAGCCGGGCCCGCCCCGAATCCCCATGACGTCACCGGCGGCGGCAGGCCCCGCCCCCGGCCCCGGGCGGCAGGCCGCATGACGTCACCGAGGCCCCACCCCTCCGGAGCGAGTTCGGTCCTGGCGTTCATTTCATTCCTGTCCTCATTCCGAACATTCTTAGCATCGCTCGCGCCGCGCCGCGCCGCCCGAGCCGAGCCGAGCCTCTGCAGCCGCCGCCGCGGCCCCGCCGCCCGCCGCGGGCGCCCACCAAGCACTTTGCAGACTCGCTTCCACCCTGCGGGCCAGTCCGCGCGGCGGGGCCCGGGCCCGGGGCGGCCGCGTCCGGGGACAGGCCATGCAGTGAAGCCCCCCCACCCCGTCCGCCTTTGCCCGGAGCCGCGGGCAGCAGCCCAGTGCGCCCAGCCGGCCCCGGGGCAGGAGCGGTGCTAGGCAGGGGTGGGGTGGCCCGGCCCGGGGACCGGGAGCCGGGGAGGGAGCCGGGCACAGAGCTGCGGGCGGGGGAAGCGGCGCCGAAGTTTGCCTCGGACTCGCCGGGCGCTGCGGCGGCTCCCTTCGCCGAGGTAAGTTGGCGCGCGGGGCGATGCTGGGTGCGGGCGGCGCAGCGGGCGCCGGGGGCGGGGGGCCGGCGGCGCGTCCGGCTCGGGCCGCTCTTTCTCTGCGGGCTCCGCTTTGTGTGCGGCGGGCGGGCACGCGGAGGGCCGGGGCCGGGCCCCCGCGCCCCCTTCAAGGTGAGCGGCCGGGCGCCGCCGCGCGAGTTGCCGGGACGCCAAGTTGGGCCGCGCGCTGCGGAGCCCGCGCGGCAACAGGCGGCCCCCGGCGGCGGCCCTGCAGGCGCCCGGCCGGCCGCGCCGCGCCCCCCGCGCCCCCCGCGCCTTCCCGCTCGTCCGCACGCGCGCACACGCACACACCCTCACAACCTCAGCCGGTTATCACGGTTTGCTCGGGGAAGTCAGAAGTTCGGAGCGGGCGCGGGCGGGGAGAGCCGCCGGCGCCGCCTGGGAGCCCGGAGCCGGCCCCCCCCACGCCGCCCCCATCTGGCCCCCCTCCCCCCCGGGGCCCGGGCCCCCCGAGGCCTGTCCGGGGTCCGCGCCGACTCGTGCTGCCGGCGGGGGTTCGCTCCTTCTCAAAGATGAAAGAAGGCACGGTCGCCTTTGCCGCTTCTCCAGGACTGTTGCTGCTGCCGCCGCCGCCACTTCATTGCACATTCAAGTGGAAAATTTTCAGGAGTCAGCAGAAACATTGTGTCCAAAAAAGACTGAGTCGCAGTTACCACCAAACCCTGGAGGAGACTCTCCCTGGAAAACTTCCCTTCGGTAGGAAATACTGGGGGATTTGTTTGTTTATTGGAAGAGAAATGATCCCCAGGAGAGGGGAAAATCAGGGTGTACTTCTAGTCTTTGTTCGTAGCAGCAACACTGTTTTCAAAAGTCCAGAGGCCCGCTTTCAAGAAAGTTCAACTTCCAGGAGTTTCTTTTTTCTAAAATGCATTTGTGTGTGTGTGTGTGTGTGTGTGTGTATTGTGTGTATATATATATATTTTTAAACTGAAGCAACATTTTAAAAGAGTCGAAAACAATGGAGGGCTCACACTTCCCTTATTCTTCTCCCATGAAAATAAATAAAATCCAGATCATAATTTTCCTTGCTTTTTAATTGTCTTTCTTTTTAAAAATTTATTTAAGGTTGAATGGTGTCACTGTATAAAAATATTTATGAAACAATGAAATAGCAGCCACCAGCATTTCTCAGGAGGCTTGTTAACTTCTTAGAAGCAAGTGGCTGCCTGTGATTTGCAGAAATGAAAATTGACCTCAGTAAGCACTGGAAACTTAGAGACAGATGATGTTCCAGGAGCGGGTAATGTAAAAAGGCCTGTTTTTAAAACAGTGCCTTGGAGGGAGCCCAGGTCCTGGGACAGAAAGGTCTGCGAAACCTATCAGATTTCAAAATGGTTAAACAAGAAAATTTAAAAAGCTACAGATACTGCAAAGGAGCAGAACACTAAAACATTTCAGGGCAACCGCATGTTTCTTCCTCCCCACCCTCCTTGATTGTTTCTGGAAGTTTTGGTAGTCTGATCGCTTGTGGTGTGCTGGGTTCCTGCAGGTGGTTACCTGAGTAGACGGATCCCTTTTAGGAGTGGGCTCCTTTCTCTGCAGTCTGCAGTGGCCTTTACTGATATGTCCTGCCCGGAGCTTCTCTGCCAGGGTACTCTGAGGCCATGCTTGGGGAACATATCTTAGGCTATGCCGGGTGCTTCGTCCTTTCACTATCAGGTCTGTGCCCTTTTGTAAATATCAGGATCTTCGGGGCCAGGCTCAGATCCAACTTTGGTTAAGAATCTTTCCTCTTCAGAAGGAAATAGAACTAATTACAAAGTGACTCAGGAAAGACAAATGGATTTAGTTGAACCTTTGTCAACAGTGAGGTTTTGAATTGTTGATTATTTTGGGGGGGGGGGAGGCTTACTTTTCTAATCTCACTATTTCCATAAATGGTCACAGATATTTTTGTTTAGTATTTCTTTGTATGTACAACTTGGTATTGAGCTCTCAGGTCTCAGCTTTTAAATAGAGTTTGTAATTCTTTGTCGTTGGCATAAAAATGAGCTGATAAGCTGTATTCATTACTGAATTCTTGCTGATGGTATAAAAGTGCCAATGTAGACCATTTTATTTTTACTTATTATTATTATTTGCCTGCAGTTTTAGGGGAATATTAGAATAATCTTTTTTTTTTCTATTTTGATACAAAACCAGTGTGACACTTTGCCTTGACAGTAAGATTTGAAAAACCAGAGGAAAGAATCTTTGTATAGATTCCTCCTCTCAGTGATCTTTCATGAAGTAACAAATAGAACTCCATCCAGAGAACATGCTTGAGAGATTGATGGAGTTTGTTTTGTTTTGTTTTGTTTTCCTTTTCCCAAAACATAAACCAGGACTCACCACGACATGTACTTAATGAGATTTAATTTAAAGAGGGAGGGCAACCTAGTTTAGTTTGAGCCAGATTGAAGCAAATTTCTCACGGAGAGGCGGAGCGGCAGAGAGGTGCTTCCTTGCATTGTGGTACAATGTGTGCCTAGGCCCCAGCAGCAGACTAATTATATGTCAGGGCAGGTTTTGGGCGGGGTGGAGGGCGGGGGGGGGGGTGGGGTGGGGAGAAGGGGGAGAACGACACTGGGGGGGACATCAGCTTCTTTCAGCTTCTTCCCTTTTCCCTCTCCCTCTCTTACAGCAGGAATTACGTATTCAGACGCTCACTTTGGAGGACTAATGTCTCCTCTTATTAAGAACAAGGACAAGCAAGTCATAACGAAAAGGGTGTTCGGGTTTTTTTGCTGCTTGGCTAAAGTCCTTCAGAAACAGTTTTGAGTTCTGACGCTGCAGCTCAGCGGTATTGGAGGGCATTTCTCAGTGGGAAAATCTGAGAAGAATATACTTGCCGTGGAGTGTCCGTTTCCAGATCATGTCTGTTGTATCTTCAGTGGAAAAGTATGTACCAGGAGCAGTTGGAGAATGTAGAGCTCAGATGTTAGCTAGGCCTTTGAAGAAATAAGCTGTGCCATTAACAATATTTTTAAGGTTCCTTGTTTTAGAAATGGGTTGATCTCTCGTACATGGTGGTCACACCAGAGCCTCTGCATCTGTGGAATTACTTTTTTTTCCCTCTAATCTCATGTACTATTATGTGTTAATTGTGAGCATAATTATACTGCCTGCAAATGAAAATCGTGGTGCTTTATCGCTGAAAAGGTTGGTGCAAATGACTGCGTGTAGGAGCCAGCGTGTGTAAAATGACCATGTTCACGTGCAGACAGTAGGTAGATAACATTTTTTTAAGCTTGTATTTTAGGCACGTTGTCTTGTTCCCAGTAAAGAGATTGCGAAAGAGTAAAAATGCTGCCGAGTGAAAGCTGGGCCTAGGGGCTGGATCCATTTAGTGGTAAAACTTTGTAGGTCTGTTTTTTCCAAAGACCGAGGATGACCAGCCAGAGCAGGTGTCCAGCTCTCTCAGCAGTGCTGCAGGGAAATCAGAGCCCACATAAAGGTGCACACTGCACTTCTTCCTTAGTGGTCAGGGACTTTAACGGTAGCAAGGGCTAGTGCCTTACTTCTGACCTCAGCAAAAAAAAAAAGTACTGTAAGCTTCTTGCCCTTTGAAAAACCTGGGATCTGCTCCTGGGCTATTGGAGACTGACTGTTGGCTGCCTGGTGCTTTTATTTATTTTTTCTTATTTTATCCATAGAAGCCGCAGATGACGCTGTGGTCCCAAATCATGTTTGAACAGTATCAGTGGTATATTTTATTCTTTCACATTCACAGAGGTGATAAAATCAAGTAATTCAGCTCCGTGCTAAGCCCTTAATGTTTCAGGGTTGGGCTTTTTGACATATACAAGCTTGGTCCCCCTTGCATACTTCTGAGATCTGGGAAGTTTGGGCCTTCCCTCTGCTGGGATAGCTTGTGGAATGCTGGCATATTTGGATCTAAATATCTGGAGTGTTTGTGTGTGTGTTTTTATTTTGTCTCAAAGCTGTGAGTTATTGAGAAACCCCAGCCTGTAAAAATTCTCATCATCAGCTTCTTTGACCCTGTCCCATGTCGGAACTTAAAAAGTTGAAATAAGAGTTGAAATTCAGCCATCTCCTCAGAGAGATTCAGCTCTCCTTGCTGTGCCGACTAAGAGAATTTTGGAATATGTATTTTCACGTTAGTGAAAGCAAATGGGATGCCTGAAGGGTGGGTTTTGAGGATGGTATTTCTTACCGGGGGTCCCACTCCGCTCTTAAGTTTTCTGTCCATTGGCTTTTTGCATGGTTGGGAGGATTCTCAGAAAATAGTTTCCATAGTCTGGGAGTCTTAGCTAACTGTGAAACCACTGGCCTCTCTTCTGATTGGAAGGGGGAAGAGGATCTTAGAAGCTGTCTTTTCTACTCTTGTGGCAAGCCAAGGGAACTCTGCATCCTGGCTGTGTTCCCCGCCCCCCCCTATATTTACCATCCCCATCAATATTTACTATCCTGATGTAATGCTTTCTGCTCTTTTTCATGTTAGTTTTTTAAGGCTCTGCCCTAGGATTTCATTAACAGTTTTAGTTTGAGGAACAGGGCCCAGCATTGGAAAATGGGTTTAAAAGAAAAAAAGTGGCTTACTAATGAACAAGCTAAGCACCACCGTCGTCTCCAGTGGGGAATTCTGGTTGCTTTTAGGCATCTGACAGATTTAGATGTATGTGTACAGTGACTGAAACACTATTGACTGGGAATATACAACAATGACGAGTGCTGTTGTTTTTACTGATATATAAACTGAAAAACTGCTGCTAATGGTGGGAAATGTTAATTATGTGAGAACATATTGAACTTATATTCTCTGGCATGAACTTTTAAAAAAAATGCATGAACTGCGCTGCTTTTTTATAGGCACAGCTTTCTAATTATCATAATTCAGTTCAGCTCCGCTCTTGGATGGAGTTCAAGTGCAATCTCAATTTAACTTGAAGGGAGGTTTTTTTTTTTTTTTTAAACTGAGAATGTTTAAGAAAATTTGAAAAGTTCATCCAAGAATGTTGGCTGCTAAGGTGTTGGTAGTGGTGGGGAGTGAAATGAATGCCTTTTTATAATAATTAACTAGATCTGAATGTTAGATTTTTTTTTTTCTTTGCACTGTATCCAAACCTGGATCTTGTACATTTTTGCACAATCAGATGCTATGTGTTGCTGAGTTCTCTTTGAAAACCAGTGTCTTTTCCCTAATAGTAAACTAAATAAATGAGTATTTTATTACCATTAATGATACAATCTCCGTAAAGATAGGATCCTCTTTAGAGGGTAGAGTAGAAAGCAATAAATGCAGAAACCTTATGAATTCTTTTAGGACAACCCACCATTAATCTTGGGATACCAACCAAGCCTTTAGAAGGTGATCTCCTCATTTGTTCGTCTTTACATCTTGACTTGATGGCACTCTGTGACAGGAGTCGTCTTTGACAGCATTCATGCCACTGCCTTCTGTCCTTTAAATTTTCTACGACCTTCGTGCCTTTTCCAAGAAAAAACAGTTAATGAAGCCCAGGCGCCAAATCCTCTGTGGAATCAATTTTAATTGGAAGAAAGAGCAACTTCAGCTGGACCTTCCGACTTTCGTCCGGTCTGACTTCTGAAATGCAAAGGGAGCCCGCAGAAACCAAATGACTTCATTTGCTCTGGCACTCAAGAGCCGAATTCACTTCCACCGTGGTGAAATAAAAGGAGCCAAGTGTTTTAAATAGCCACTCCCCGAAGCCCGCCCGCCCAAGTGTTTGGAGAAAAGCGCATTGTCTGCTCGGGCTCTCGCTGGGAGCCGGCCGGACCCGCCCTCCCCCACCAGGCAGCTCCCTTGTGGGAGCCGACATCTGGTTTTCTCTGTTCACCTGATTCATACCTGCTCGCGCGGCTCCGCGCGCACACACGCACATCGCGGGCATGCGTGTATCCTGTAGGTAGCCCGTGGAAGGTGTGTTGTGTTTCAAGTCCCTCTCGGGATCGGGGATGGGGGGCAGGGGGGAGCCACAAGGCTAATAGCACAAAATAAAATGTAAACAGCCGCCCCACATGCCGCTGCTGCTGGGTTTCTGTTGGCGGGTGCTCTCTGGGTAGGCAGTGCCTATTGTTGTGGCCGCAACAGGCGGCAGAAGTTGGGGCACCATATGGCGGATGTGGGCCTCAGATAAGCTGTCTGGTAATTTAGCTTATCAATAGCATTTTGATATGCTTCATTTTCCGATCACCCATCACTGCGGCTGGGGATGTCCTGGGGGCTAACTGATAGCAAACCATTGAAACCATTGTGAGCCATGCTTCCTTTGGAGGAATCCCTTTCAACCCATTCTCCCCGGCTGCCTTTTCATCTCAAAGCCTTTGGTAGACGGTGGTGAGCCCCATCCGCTGAGGGGATGGGCAACCCTGTCCTGAAATCTGGAATGTTCAGCAAAGACCTCAGCAAGTATTTTCATAGAGGACAAAACCAGAAAACAAGCTACCTGATAGCATTTTTAAAATATATATATAGGCAGAGCTGAGAAATTCCCGTAATTCAAAATCTGCCTTTGTTTTAAACGCTGGAGAGATAAGATAAGGCAGTTATTGTTCACTCTTATTTTGATAAAAGGTTTCTAGTTTTGTTGTGTTTTCAAAATACCTCCCTAATTTCCTTTCACCTTTGTGTTTTACTTTAATCATAAAATATAAAATTGATTGATGTCTATATAACTGGAAACCAGGAGAAAAGTCCTCTGTGATTTGGAGGCAGGAAGCATCTTCCTTTATGACTTGGATCGTTAAAGAGGGAAATACTTGTAGAACACTTCTACTCAGGTGTCTGGTGAAGCTGAAGGAATACTATTCTGGTGGGGAACCAACAACAGAGGGACTCTTTCCTGAGTTGTGGAGCCAGCTCAGGGATTCTGCACACAGTAGGTGGCTCTGTGGGAATTTGATGACGGGCATCACCCTGTGCTTATCAGATGTGTGACTCTCCTTCAGCAAATCCATGTGTCCCCAGTTCCTGCCAGGCCCTGGGGGGAAGAAGCCAAGGTCAGACCCGCTATCCCTTTCCCAGCCCACCCTCCCTGGATGTTCTCGCTCACCCTTCCAGGCATCTCACTTTCCCCACATTTTGACTTCTGGGTTTGTAATGCACTGTACACAGATCTTTTTGTGTGGCTAATTCAGGATGATTCTGACTCAAATCCAGGTCAGCTACTTTCCACACCTGCCCGGGGAGCCTCTGCTGCACCCGTGTTCCCACCTGAGCACGTGCACTGCGTCCTCCACAGATCTTTCAACAGCCTGGACATTACCCCTGGAGATTTAGGAGGGCTGGGCCGGGTGCAGAGTTTCTGTATTTTTAAGAGGTCAGCGGTAGTGTCCGCCTCTGGTTGGGAACCCTTGCTCTGAAGAAATAGAGTATTTCTTCAGAGCCAGTCAGTCTAAATTTGGCCATCCCTCCTAACTCCGAATGGGATTTTTCTCCCCCCC